>OZ038512.1:117500-132500 GCA_964036315.1 Acanthosepion esculentum | reverse complement strand
TGAGCACTCCTCCATGATTTGATGAAAATGATAGATTTACCAGTCAATAACTTCAGGACAAATTCGACAGTCCAGTTTACATTAAATAACTGACCACAGGACAGCAGACCTAATCAAAAGAAAGGAAAAAAAAAAAAAAGAAACAATCTTTTTCTTTACTTCTTCACAGAAATAAGGAAAACAAATTAGTATGAAAAGTGTTTGTTATAAACTCTGTTGATGTTACAGAAGCTCATTCTATAGTCAGCTATCAATCATTTTAGTCTTGTCAACTTTTAAACTTTTTTTTTTTTTTTGTTCTTAGTTCAGTAAGTTTGCATTGTAATTGAAGGGCATGAAGTGATAGCAAATTTGTTATCAAATGGTTCTTATTTAATATTGCTATTTGCTAATAATTAATGCTGAGACGATTTCACTTTATATTTCTTCCTGGAGGTAAAATGTCAGTGCCATTATCATATAAAGTTTTTTTTTTTTTTTTTTTTTATATTCTAGGCAAAGTATTCTAAACTGATACACCAATAGAAAACATGGGATTTGATCTTAAAATTGGTCATTAAACATGGTAAGCCATCTCTAGTTTACTGCTGGACTTTTTGGCCTCACCCCCTTAGGAGACTGGTTTTTCTACTTTGTCTGCCTATAAATTAATAGATAGCACCATCAGATACTATCTTTTAGGCTAAAAATACTAATTCAAACCAGCTACAGCTTTTTGGTTGACAGCATAAGCAACAAGTTCTTTATAACTGTTGACTTCCTGTCTCTTGAGATATATATATATATATATATATATATATATATATATATATATAATATATATATATTATACCAGTGTTCCCTACTTGATACAATTGGTGAAATTTCAGGAGCTGTGGGATGAGGAGTTTTTAATTATGGTAAGTTAATTAATTGGGCTACATGAGAAGTTTTGAAGTTGAAACTGTTTCAATCTGACCTTCTTCTCATTATGGTGTGAAGTTTGCTGTTGTAAACATGGTGAACTTCAATTTTCATTTTAGGATGAGTGTATAATCTTAATAAAATATTTCTTTGAATGAAAATTTTTTATTTTTATTGCAGTTTAGTTTTTAATTTTGTTCTCTCTTATCTGATGATGAATTGCTATTTACTCATTACTTCAGATTAACATTTCTCATTGTGTTTTTGTCAGTGCTCTGTAGAAATCTTTCTTATTCCCATATTTGCTGCCTTTGCTAAATTTGTATTTTCTGTCTCTTAAATTGGATAAAATGACTACTCAAAATATTTTTTTTTGTTCTCTAAAATTGACAAATGAGAACGGTTTATAAAAATTAACTGGTAAATCCTGTAAATAAAAACTTTTTAGAAACTGAAAAATAAAATTTGATTTTGTAAAAAAAAAAACAAAAAAAAAAAAAATTTAATTAGGTTTCTCATTTGCATACACACACTTACCACTGTAAACATTAAATGATTGTAAGCTGTTAAAAATGAGATTTAGTTCCTAATTAATGTATCCTAATGTTTCTAAATGGAAATGTAACACTAACAAGAGACAAAAAAATGAAAGTTGGTCTGGAGCAACCAGTAAATAATAGTTTCTCTCAAAACAAAGGAGTTGTCTTTACTTATTTCTCTTGTATTGAATGCTAAAGATAGTTTTTAATTTCAGAATTTATTTTGGTTGAAACTTTGCCAGTTGTTGACTAGACAACTAAAGAGTTAGGGTTTTCTCCTCAAATATTCAATCCACACTCCTATATATATATATATATATATATATATGGAGAAATGGCATTCACTTTGGCTTTGAAACCACTTGTCTCCTCTCACCATCACATCTTTGAATATTATGCCAGTTGAGTAAGGAACGGCCACTAAAAGGGGGGAGGGGTGTTTCCTTTTAATTAATATAATGCTTTACTTGTACTTTTTTTTTTATTATTGAATCTCTTATCACTTTATTTTTAATAATCTTAACACTTAATTTCTCATTAGATATAACAAGCCATTGTTATGAGTAAAGTTGAATGCAATTCAACCAAGAGTCTTAAGTTTCTTTTAGTTAAATTTATTAATTTTTATAATCCTTCTCCTAGTGCATTCATTATTCCTGTCTGCATGTGGGTGTGCAATTAGATATCCTAACATTTTAGTTTGATTGATTGAAATACCAATCAAGTTTGTCATCCATTATCTCCTTATTTTCTATCCAGGCGTTAAAGCAGCAAAGCCAAAAGAGAAAATCTGAATGTAAGTAATTTATGCCAATTCCATCCTTAATGTAACAATCAGAGGCAACCAACATGGCTTCATATTTATAGGCAGTGATGTGGCTAAACTCTTTTCTTTAACTTCAAAGTGGATACTCTTTTCTTTAACTTCAAAGTGGATACTCTTTGAATTTTGAATGTATTTAAAATGTCTTCCATAATCTTTCATGGTCTTAGAACCTCGAGTGATTGATTTTTAGCCAATAAGTTCTTATGAGAAAATTTGAGAACTAGAAATTTATTCTATTATGACCAAAGTTGAATTGATAGAAACGTGATTAAGTGATGACTTTAATTTTATATGAATATAAAAAAAAATACATAAAATGAATTTATTAAATAACCTACAAGTGTGTCATATCAAATGTAAAGAAAAAAGTTAATTTTCTTTTCTTTTTCTTTTTTAAGAAAAAAAAAAAAAAATGGGTAAAATTAGGCCTTATTTCCTGCAGGATGTGGAGTAAACATTGTTTTCTGAAATTTCACATTACAAAATAGTGAAATGGAGCCCCAAAAAACAGTTAAGTAAAATTAATCCATTTTCTTAAAGCTATTGAATTTTTTTTTTTTTTTAATGAATTTATTCTTATTCTTAATACAAACATTTTAGAAAAATGTTTCTCATCTGGTCAATTCTATATAGCTGTCTAGACTAGGAAGTTCAAGTGAACATAGCATCATGATAAAAAGATCTTTTACAAAATATGTTGCTGAAAATGTTTATACCAAAGTTTTATAGAAGTCACAACTTTTACAATTTTGTTTGCTCTGCCTGTAGGATGGCTATTTTGATAGTGTGTAAGAACTGTTTTTTTTTTTTTGTTTTTTTTTCTGGTTAGTTGTTAAATGTATACTTTGTGTTTTTTCATCTATATTTCACATAGACATTTTAATTATAAAGAAATTTCTATACCTGTTTAAATTTGTCATCCATTGTTGATTTTTAATTTTCAGTAGAAAATGTGAACATCAGAATTACTGTTCTTATTAATGCTTTTTTTTTTTTTTTTCCTTTTCCAGTTTGACAAGGCTGAACATCAGTATTTGCAAAAGCCATCCAAAAGATGTTAAAATCTGTGATCTCCACGATGTTTCATCATTACAAATGGAATAAAATAATGCTGAATCTTTTACTTTGCACTCTAACATCTGTTTTGGAAAAGGATGTGTGTTAATATAAGCTTCCTCATTGGAGAAAAAAAATAAAAAGGGGGGGAACATTCGGAGGCGGGGGGGTGCTGGACAAACTCATGGTAAATATATATATATAAAAAAAATCATCATCATCATCAGATTAACTACCATAAACCATTTAAATTTTTTCATCTTGAGATAAAAATGGCCATTCAGCTGTCATCACAACTGACAATTATGGGACATTTGGGATTTAATAAACTGGTTTTCTTCCTGTTGCTATAGTAACTCTTTTTTCCTTTTCTGATTTTGTCCTATATTGTCAAAGCAGTTTTTTTTTTTTTTTTCTCTCTTATCTGTAAATTATTTCTATTCCACCAGAGGATTATATATATAAGACATACTCTCTTGCACAAACACATCTGTTTTCTCAAGCTCAAATGTTTAGATTTAAAGCTTCTAAAACCCATAAATTTGAGAAAATTCTATTCACATGGCTATGCCATTGCTGTTTCCACTTGAAGCAAAATTGCTTCATTCTGCAGATTTTCAACTAAAGAGAATAATCTCAATTGTCATGGCTTTGAATATAGTAACTAATTCCTACACAAAAAGAACATTTTCTCAACTCAAAGTGTAAGACAATAACAACTGGTTTGGCCAACCAACTTAGAAAACCCCTCCAGCTATAAGTATTTTCCTTTATATTGGAGGAGGGGGGATGAGCACTTGAACAGTTTCTCTCCAAGTATTCTAAGAATTTTAAAAAAAAGAAAGTCAACTGATGTTCCAGAACTTTTTTCTTTCTGTTATTACAAAGTCAACAGGTACAATGCAACTTTCATGGGTGTAACTATTAGGAGACCTAAATAGAATCCTTTTCTGTCCGAATATAATCTTTTTTTTTTGGTTAGTATGTTCAGTCATTGAGAGCAGAAGACTAACCTGTTACTTTGTTTGTCACCTGAATCCATATACAGGTATGATTAAATCAAGTAATAATGATAAAAAGGTAAGTCATAGAATTTCAAGATTTGAGTTGAAAAATTTTCTAGCTCTGTAGAAATTGTCCATATTATATATAAGTAATTCCAACAAGTTAAAGTACCTGGTAACTTTAGAAAAATCCATTCCTGTTATATTTGATAGTTCTGAAAACTGACAAATTTTATCTAACTTCAACTCAAAGAAAACAGCATCGTGAATTTGGTATGGCTGTATCTACAGATTTCGTTTTGTCAAGACCAGCTTAAATAACATACAAAATATTATAGGGGGTTGTGCCGAAAATGGGTTAAACCAAGAATTTTTCAGCACCTTCTAAAAATGAACAAGAGGAATTTTTTTTTTTTCTTTCTTTTTTAATATCATTAAACATGACATACAAAATAATGATAATGATGGAATGTTTAGTGTTGACCACTTGGATGGTCTTGAGCCTTAGGGGGTGATGGCGTATTACCGCGAGCCTTACGCTGGGCTACTACAAATTCTGAGTATTCAACATAACCATCACCAGTTAAATCATCTTCTTTCAATACAGCATCAACAATTTCAGCTATTTCGTCGTCAGATAGCGTACGGACTGGCTGTGCTGGATCATGGTGGCCTTCTGCAAAATACAAAGGATTACATATTGGAAATGGTTAGAAGTCTTTGGATAATTTTTTTATGAATTATCAAAAAGTTGAAGAAATTGATTTCAATACTATAAACAGACGTTTTCAAAACAGTTCAGTAAAAAATGTCTTACCTCTTTCAAAATGAGTTAAAGCTTTGGTTATTTCTGTTCCATCCAATTTGTTGTTGTTGTCATAGTCGTGTAGCTTAAAGTAATGGAATTCCATTTCCTCTTCAGTCATTTGTTCTACAGGTTTGTTGACAACATCTTTCAAATGGTCTGCTATGTGTCTGTAAGAATCAACATAATCACTTAAGGAGACCTGGAGAGATGCAATGGAAGATAGAACAACTGAACTTTGATTTACGAAGCAGTTGTAGACACGATAGGTTGTTTTTATTATAGAAACAGTTGCAAAACTTACTGCAGTGGGATATTAACAATTCACGTTTATTACTTTCATAATTTTCAGTTACCACTACTGCCCACTGTTAGTCTACAATGTTCAGTTATTGATACACGATTACTTTATAAAGACAAGATCCATATCTGCTTTCCCTTTATTCCTTCTTCCTAATCACTTGATGACATTTATTTGAATTTATTTTTTTTTGACTGTGCTTAATATTTCACAGTATCTATTGAACAAAAATTAGACATGATCTGAATGTTGAAATAAATTAATAATTGGCTTGTAGAAAATTTTAAAACATTAAGTTTTTATGTTTACTGTATCAAAAAATTTTGTAATAATTTTGTGTCACTGAAATTCACTTCCATTGTTGAACTTTATAACTCGTTTTGTAAAAGTTAGAATTCTCAGCTCCTGAATAGTCAAGTTCAGTCAAATCTTTGAGTTGGTTTCTCTTCCTCCGAGCTATACTTTAATAATATTTAGTTCTTTCCTTACCTCTTAAACAAAAGTGACTGGCTTTCTTGCTTCTTTAATTAGAAAAATAAACTAAATATTTGAATTTTTATCTGAATTATCATACACAGATCTATTCAGAGAAATTTTTTTTTTTTTTTTAGCTGGACTGTGAAACTTAAGTGTTTGAAATCTTTTCTTTACTTAAAAGGCATCAATATAGTGTTCAGTTCGTTGTCTACTGAAGAGGGTATTAGGAGATTGGAATAATTGAAAATAAATCATTACATATGCAAAGGTAGTGGTGACCACCATTCTTTTCTTTCACATGATGATAAACAATTACCATGTGGAAGAAAAGGACAGCTTCTTCACTTGGTTTAAAATTTAACACTTATAAAGCAAACAATTGTTTGGTTATATTTGTCATTGTAGGCCAGGAAATAATTCATTTTCAGATGGGATCAGAAAAATGTAATGGTTACTAATAATTTTCACCCATATAAATGCATTTTTTTTCTATAACAATCCTAGTTTGAGAATATTCGTGTTAGCTAAAATATTATAAGATTATAAACCCAAGGACATTATTTCTTATGTGACTAAAGAAACATTTTGTCCCAGTACACAAAGAGTAGCAAAGATGCAGAGTTAGATTATTGTGGTAAGCCAGTCATGTTTTTCATTTACTTATTCTAATTATTCATAAAAAAATACTGTTTCAGTTATGAAATGACTACTCACTACAAACACGGCAGTTTGACACTAACATTCAGTAATTCTAACTCCATAAGGATGTCAAATACAGTCATATGTACCTAACAATACTTACAAAGTTGTTTTTAGTAAGAGTTGGAAATGCTGGCTATAATGAAATTGGAGAGTTACAATTTATAGGGTTTGATTACCAAACAAGGGGTGTGTATTATGTGTGAGTAGAAGCATTCTCCCACTTTTAGTGGCACGTATTATAGGTATTACAGTAGTAAGCTATGATGACTTGTCAGAATAGAACAATGTATATCCTTAGCTGTAAAAAGACTTTTAGGCCCATTTCAGTTGCAAAGAAAGCCAAATGCCAATTTCAAAATGGCTGCTATAAAGAGCAAATTCAACCTCCATTACCAGCAGCTGATAGTCAGGTAAAAGTGATGAATTTTGCCAGAAACATTTTTGGAAGTTGAGGCTAAACAAATTTGTCGTAAGAGCATAAAAAACACCCATTAATTGTGCAGATCTGTCATATACCTATAGAGAGGAACAGGCAGCTATCACCACTACTGAAATGCATTAGGCACCATTTTGTCTTTAAATATTTTATATGTCTCTTTCATGGCATATTTCCACAGATGGCCATGAAGTAACAAAAAAAAAAAAAAAGTTTATTATTCGACCTCTGACATCTACCTCAAATTTAAGTGAACCTAAAATAGGAGGCATTGGTTTCAGAGCAACAATATGTATGTTGCTATATAATAAAACAAAATTTGCACAAGCAGTGTATTACTCCAAATATGTTATCCTTCAGACAATTGTTTTGCCTCCTGTAATGGTCAGTACTTTAAAGATACTATATAACTTCTTTATATATATATATATATATATATATATATAATGCCCAATTGAGCTGAAAGGTGACAAAGTTATGAAAAGCAATTTATCAACATTTTACAAATATTGTAAGAAACATGCATAATGATTTCTTTCCAATACAGATTATACCAAAATTAGATAATTTTATTTAACTTACTCTCTGTCATGAGATTCTTTTTTAAAGTCATGTGAATGACCAGCTGGATGGTGTCGGCCAGCCTGGTGAGGCTGCCCATGATATTGTTGTTGCTGGGGCATTCCAGGAGGTGGTTGGAACTGTTGCTGCTGCATATGTGGTGGTGGCTGCTGATACTGACCCTGGTGCATCATTTGTGGGGGTGGCTGTTGATATTGCATTTGGCCAGGATGCTGTTGATATTGCATTTGAGGAGGAGCTTGTTGATACTGGGGTGGGTGCTGCTGAAACTGTTGTTGCTGGTATTGTTGTGGTGGCACTCCAGATGGAGGCGGTACTCCTGGGGGATAGGCCTGCTGGCCTTGTTGGCTCAAGACATGAACCCAGTATGTGAAAGAAATAAGTCCCAACAATAGTAGATCATTTAAATGGATCTTCATTTTGATTGGCTGCAACAAGATTTAAAATAATGTTTATGCAATTGTTTGATTTAAAATGATAAAACAAATGAATTTTCTTTTTACAATAATATTCACCCTTTTTAATTCTGATACTTTTGAAATGCTATACATGTATGTATTTTTAAAATTTCTATTCTCTTGAATTTATTTTCACAAAAAAAAAAAAGAATATTAAAACAAATTTAAAAGAATATTAAATACAGTTGTTGGGGAAAAACAATTTAATATTTATTTATTCAAAGATGCGAGAGTGTGTATCTAAATAAAGCAAATAAACTTCAGATATATTTAAACATTTTAATTTAATCATTTTTTCAAGCAAAAACTAGCAAACCTTCCTTGAAAAATAATTTATGATTTATTTTGGAGGGGGAATTTAGATTTTTTTAAAGTTTTACTTTTAAATATCACATTAAAAAGTAAACATATCTCATTAAATGAATTTAATGACTATTTTGAAAGCAAGTAGAAGCTAGCAAGAATTTAGTTTTGAAAATTGATTATGCCTACATTTCAAGTTATATTTGTATTTGAAAAAAAAAAAAATTAGGAGAGACAGGTATTATTTACAGTCAACATTAGCTGTGTTGAATATTTGTTTTATGCATTTAACTATATTTTATTTGTCTTTTGAATAAAAATATGGGGATGCTAAGCTTCCCTGCCTCCAGTATGCTATTTTCCTAAATTAAACCAATAAAACAAAAGTTTATTTTTTAAAGATTGAATAAACAATCATCTTCCATAAGATGGCTGAAAAATATAATATCATTAATAATAAACTTTTATTTAGAGATCTTCTGAGCAATGCCAGGTGTCCCTGCTAGTTTACAAATATTTAGTATAAGTTACTCCCCACCTTGATCAAAACAATTTACTCTCCAGTCTATGCCATAATAAACAGTAATATTTTTATAAGAAAATAAATAAAACTAGTATTAGTAACTGATCTATCCATAAAAGTGTTTTCTTTTCTATTCTTTTTGTGGAAGAGGGGGGTGGTGGATTAAAACACACACAAGTATTATCTACAATACTTAACAATATTGTCCATTGTGGAAAATGATTTGCTTAACGTTTTACTTTCACAAATATTGTTATCTGTCAGTAAGGAGAGGTTAGGTTTTTGTTTTAAAGATATTTAAACATTTCTTAAGAGATAAGGGGATAGAACATCTCAATGAACCAGAAGTTTATCTTCCATATTCTTTTGATAAGGTCAATGGAATTTCAAATGTATGAAATGTCATTGTTGGTTTAGTAACAATGATAGATTTATCAAAACAATGATCTAAGACAAAAGTGCTTGTGTCATCAACAGAGTGGCCAGTAAGCACATAAGCATATTGGGACTTAATATCTAAACTAGATGTGAATTTATCCATCATTTATGTAGATACCATCAAAGATTTACTTAAAAACAAAATATAGGCGTGCATGATGAAAGAATATCTGAATAAAAACAAAGTTCTATTGTCAAAATCTTTAATCCTTTTTAGAATCTTCAAAGTTTTGGTTAAAAATCTTTTCTGCTTTCAACGTGGGTCCATAAATTTGTATGTCTTTTTCTGGTGAAAAACACAAATTCTTGCATAATTCAGCTAAGTGTCAGATTTTAAAGAAACTTTCAGGACTTATTCACAAATGAAGAATTTTTTTTTTTTAAATAGAAAATCTTGGTAAAAGTATATATTAAAACAAAAACTTGTATAAATGCATTGGTTTTAGAAAATTGGGATAGCTATACAGGACATCAGAAAATAAATGTAACTACAATAAACTTAAAATTTATTGGTAATTTTTAAGTTCTTAAAGTGTCTTCATAATTGAAACACAACATACTTGAAATTCAATAAAATATTAGATTACTTAAAATATTCTAAATTTGAAAGATTACCGAGTAGTTAAAAGAATTATATAAACAGGGGTCTCCGTGATATATTTATGGTTTTGTCCCCTCATAGAAAAAAAATTCCTAAACAAGTCTATTGAGAATGTTATCACCTTATAAAACACTAATCTCCATATTAAATGCATTTCTGTGATATTTTAAATAAAAAATATTGTTTCAAATCAGAGTAATTAAACTAAGTTGGTTAATCTTCCTCAAATAAAGTTTTAGAAAAGTGTATCTTATTTTTTGAAATTTATTTTAAAAAAAGAAAATCCTGTGTTGACAGATTCACTAACAAATACAAAAACAACCTAACTGAATGGGAAGAGTAAACCATTTGGAACAGTGCAATATGGCTGACTTTTTAGCAATTGTAATGATAAAAAAGAAAACACACACACAATCATTCCAGTCAATTTAAATTTGGTTTGAAATGCAGCAAAGTATTTTGTTTATTGTAAATATTAAATTTAATCTGTTAACTAGAATAAGGGAGGGGAAAAAAAACAAAAACAAAAAAAAAAACCTTCAAAAAGGATTTTTTTTAAATTTAAAAAAAAATTTGCAATCTTAGGTATCACTTCTTTGGCGGTTTCTATAATTCATGTCAGTCTTTCAACCAGGTTGCTGTAATATTTATTTTATTTGCCCTCCATATTAAAAATTCTTGCAACCTGGTTGAAAAACGAATAAGGTATAAATGGCTAATTTAGATATTAAATCCCTATACATTAATGTTAATTGCTTAAATGTCTTAAAAAAATCTAGTATAATCAAAACACTCTCCCTGTCAATAAACAAAATAAAGTGTCAAATCTATGTTATTTGACTTTCAACAAACATTTTATAAGTAAAAGTTTCAATTCCCTGTCTGAGAAAGAACCCGTATATGGCTGACAGAGATTAAAGCCACTGGTTTTTGATCTGAAAGTTTAAATTTTAGTATTTTGTTTTACTGAAGTCATTCATTATGTTATTAACTTTCTGGAACAAACCATTTTTCAGGAACTAAAAATCTCTGATAACGAGCAGAGTTTGAAAAGGACAGAGAAAGGATCACAGAAACTTTAGAATTTAATATTTTCCAAAGGAAAATTACTGAGTAGAAATGTAAAAAGCATTACCAACACAACCATTTGAGTTGGAATGAAGCTTCTGGAAAACCAAAAGATTGATTTTGAACTGCAATCAAAAGCTGCAGAAACAGTGTAATATTCTGTCAAAATAATCAAAGAGTAAATACTTCTTTGGCAAAAATTCTTACAGGTTTGTAAGAAAGTTTCTACTTAACTGGCATATTCATTATATATTTTGCCTTCTGGTTGTTGCAGCAGCAAAAAAAAAAATTAAAAAAAAATGTACAGACCACTTCTTTACGAAGACATAAGTGCTGGAAGAATGGAATTTATGAAATTAGTTGGAATATAGCAGAAGGTAATGGAACAAAACTAAATATTTTATAATTCTACCTGTCACTCCTTCCCTCCTAGTTCTTCATAAAATTTTAAAAAGGTACAAAACTTATGCTATCCAACTTGACAACTTGTAAAGCAAGTAGCAAGTACTGTCGTGTCCTACTAAGCAAAGCACAAAAAAATCTACAGATGTCAAAAAGTTAATTAATCTAACATGACCTAAATGGGGAAGATGTTCAGAGAGAAAAATGAAAAGGATTTTTGATTTTAAAACTTCCAAAACTAAATACAACTTCATTTATTTGGAAGTAAAGAAAGACAAGTTTCTGCCTTAATTTCTGGGATGAGGAGTTATCATTATTTACAGTCAAACTAATGTCCCCTTCTTTGTTGTTGATAATAACAAAGACGACAATATAAATGAGAGAAAACGTTTGCTTATTGAAAAGGTTTTTTCTTTCATGTTAAATGAAGTAAAAGGATTTATGTTAAATGTAGATATAGCTACACAAGCACACGTGTATATGTGTGCATCAGAAACAATGGGGGGGTGTTGCCTCCTCCCACTATTTTACAAATATTTTTTTAATATTTTCTTTCATTGAATTCGATAAATACTTTTTCAGTAATTTTCAGTTATTGCTAATGAATAGTCATGATTGCACTTGTAATACTAACAAATATGAATAACAGATACAAGTTAGAAAAGCATTAACCTCTTTACTATCCACGAGATGACGGTTTCTTCAAGAAAAGAACCAATATATGAAAAGGATTTTAGGGGTTGAAGATATCCAGACCCACCCTCTGGACATTGTCCCCTGGCTACAGTGGCATAGGCCAAGAAACCTAATGGAGGATTGATGAGACCAAGTTTCAATACTAGAGATTCTCACACTTCACAGAATACTGACCTGTTGGTCATGTTGGTAGGGCTTTGAGGATGCAGAATTTTCCTTCTAAACTAGTCGCCCCTACCAAGGTGAGAAAGCCCAGTCTGCTCTACTATATCTATAGCTGGGGAGAAGTAAGAGTTAAGTCATGTCTTTCCAAAAGATGATAGAATGAAACAATTACAGCTGCTTCTGCTGGCATTTGAAATTGAACACCAAATTCCATAGATAAGAACAAAAATAAGTGAAGTTCTATTGCAAGGTAGATCGATTCATTACAACTTATATTGGAGAAGGAAAACAGATTTCAAGTCAAGGCAAACAGCACTTTAACATTGTTTGTGAATTTTCATTCTATATAGATATTGTAAGCAACTTCCTACAATCCAAAATATATATTGTCCTTAAATAACACAAAGGGCTGATAAGTTGTATAAAAAAAAAAAAAAAAAAAAAAAAAATCAAATCAACCAATCATTCTATCTTGTAATACATTAGTTAGACATAGCTAAAGTGAATTAAAATAAAAATAGTAATAATGAGTTACCACTTTATTTCGATTGTATTTAAACATCAATAAATTTACAAGGATTTCTCAACTGTACTTATAAAATTGACAACAAATTATATAAAACAAAAGATAATTTTATATATATATATATATATATAAAAATATGCGAGCTCCAACAATTTGCCCATTTTCGAACTCAGAGAGGTCACGTATTTAGCTTAAATTTTACTAAATTCTAAAAATAAATAAGACAAATACAGTAAATTAGATAAACAAATGTATTTACAACAGATATAACCTGCAATTACAAAGTTTTAGTTAAAGTTCTTAATATAACAGGTTTTTGAAATATAGGAGTGGAATTTGCACCTGTTCCAATTAGTGTGTGTGTGTGTGTGTGTGTGTGTGTGTATATATATATATATATCCAAATATATGTATCTATGTTTGTACAAGATAGGCATTCTGGCATAAATCAACAAAGAGAAAGTCTGCCATGAACTTGACCAATTCCAGTATATTTTAGAAAGTGCTCAATACATAGTCCATTGAGCATAAATTATTAACTAGAAAGTTGGGAAAACTTCATTTCATATTTAATTTTTCTGATGATTAGTTAATGATTGAATAAGCTCATGGAGTGTTCCACGACAACAAAATATCCTTAGAAATTCCTCTACTGAGTTGTTAAATGTAGGAGCTTAACAACTTTAATAAATATTGCAATTACAAATCTAAATATGAATGTTCATATTGGTGATTCCGTCCCTGTTTGGACCACTACCAACGGACAGTAACCACAATTGAATGCGAGCACTATATACTCTCTTAGAAATTCTATGAAGAAATCCGAGCATAACAATTTGGCCTCTATCAAAGTCACTCAACTTTTTTTTTTTTATTACCAACAACTGCGGCATTCGACATCAAAATGAAGTTCATAAGTTTCAACATGTCAATAGCTATTCTACCATATATGCTAACCATGAAGGTTTCAACGTTGTGTGCATGTGACGACAATACTGTCAAAATGTGATTTAAATTTATAGTCTACACATCAAATAATGACTGGGGCAGAGAGAAAAAACAAAAACAAAGTTTGCTTTGTTTTTTTTTAAATTTCAAAATTAACAAATTCACGATCTCAAAAATCAGCAATGACAGTTGAAAGTGACACGACATAAAAATATTTTGCATCCATTATCTTGCAAGAAAACAAGCAAAGATGACAAATCTTTGTGGTAATCATAATGTGTGATATAATGATATATAATTTTATATATCAACAGTATTTAGAAAAATAGTATGACAAATTGAGAAAAAGTTTTTGTGATGCGTTTCATCCATTAAGATTTCATTGGACCAATATTTGTTGTTGTAATGTCTACACAAGTGCACAAAACGAGAGAAAAAAAGATGAGAACACAACAATGAAATTCAAACACACTCTTGTTCAGGGATCAGAGTCATCTTCAATGGCAAATTAAAATTTTTGTACAGCAAATGAAGTCACAGAGTGATAAAGGCTAATGGATTTTATTTTTTACCCAACATTTTTATTTCTTCAAATGTTATTTTTAGAAGATAACCATATTTGAGTAGATGGTCTGTTTTTATTTTAAACCATATTTATTTTGTCTACTGGCCTGCACACTTGAGTTTATGTTTCGGATACGAAACTGACCAGATCTACCTTTTGAGAAAATCCAAACAAATGATTGTGCTTTAAAGACAAAATGACAACTGGCCTAGATCAAGAAGTCCTACTTTAAGCCTGACAAGAAAATTAACAAAAAAATTATTATCAAGAAAATTAACAAAAAACCCGGGATAGCAGCTAAACACACTGCACCCAATAAAAATAACGTTCATAGTCACGACAAATAAGGCTGGATTTAAAAATCCATTTAAAAACATTTAAGATACCAATTATTACATGCAATTCTCATTATTTTTAAGAAACATTTATGACTTTCAAATTGTCAGATTGAAAAGGGTTTGAGAAATTAA
Organism: Acanthosepion esculentum; assembly: GCA_964036315.1. Taxonomy (NCBI): domain Eukaryota; kingdom Metazoa; phylum Mollusca; class Cephalopoda; order Sepiida; family Sepiidae; genus Acanthosepion; species Acanthosepion esculentum. The sequence goes on along the minus strand of OZ038512.1, from coordinate 117,706 downwards.
TTTATTGCATATGAAGATGCCATGCTGAAAAATAACAGATCCTGCTATCTTTAAATAAAATAATCATATTTAAATAAAATCTAGAGAATATGAATTTAAGAATTAAGAGATTTCCCACATAATTTGTATTTTAAATGAATTCGCCAGTATAGTTCATTTGGTACAAGTGAATAATCTACTGGCCAAAACCAAAACCAAAAATATAC
>OZ038512.1:10000-112500 GCA_964036315.1 Acanthosepion esculentum | reverse complement strand
ATTATTTGTTATTTTTTTTTTAATTACAATAGATTTTTACATTTAAGTTGTTAAAATATTATAAAATTAGTTAAAAGCCGCATTCAGTTTCGTAAATGTCCTTTTGAGATTTATTTTTGCAAAACACGTGTGGAGAAGTTAATTTGACTTTTCTATTTCAACTGAGAAGGGTACCTACAAGTATTAGTATCATCTTATGAAATTTAAATTTGTATTTCACGTACACTTCTGATAAAATTTAATAAGAAAGGTACCTATAAATTAATTAGATACCTTATGAAATTTAATCTCACTCTCAACAGTCATTTTAATTTCTTTATAATGTATTTTCCATAAAGCATCATAAATGTTAAGGTGAAAGGTAAGTACCAAAAAAAAATTTAGAGCGCTGAAAGTTTTCCTTAAAAATAACAAGGTAAATAATTTGTTCACTTAAATGTAAATAACTTCACTTCTCTCCTTCTGCAGAAGAAATTATCCTCATGTAAGCTATTTAAACGTCATGAAAATGTCTTGTCACCTGTCAAGTGACGCGAAAGGTTATGATCTGCTTTGTTTTATTTTCAAATTACATCTTTTTACATCTAAGTTAAGCTTGGTTCAAAATATTTTAAATAAACATTATAATTTCTGATTTTCTTAAAATAAGTTTTGAAAAAAAAAAATGATAATTGATTTTTAAAAGAATTTCAAACTGAGATTTTCATTTTTTTTATAAAATGGGAAAAAAATCGTTGCCATGAGTGATTATCTGTCAATTTTGCCGACTAAAAAACACACAAAAAAAAAGATTTTTAACGAAAATTATGGACATGCTAGGAACGATTAAAAGATGTAAAAAAAAAAAAAAAAAAAAAAAAAAAAAAAAAAAAATACCCCCAAAATACTTTGATCTTTCCTAATAAACATCACACGATAAAATTTTGATTTTGTCAAGTTTGGCGTCTTTTTCGTCATGCTATACTCTTTTTAGCGATCTCCTGAAGGTACCTAAATTTACTCTTTAGTATTTCAAGATATTTTTTGTGTAATTTTGGTAAATATATCTGTTACAATGAGATGTCAGTGTTATTTTAATTTCTGCGTCATTTAGACGACAATTTATTCATAGTGAGTGAGCATTAGCCAGACAAAATGACAAGGTGGTAATAGACAACCTCTTTTTTTTTTCAACAAATTTGTCTCCCACCCTTCCAGTGTGTAAAGTCCTTGTCAATGTTAAATGGATCTTATCACTCCCCCCACCCGACACACCAAGCTGAAAAGTTGACATAAAAGCAACGACAGGAAAGAAATTCTTTTACTCCAAGTCAATGGTATATTCACAAATTAGAATCTGTCTTTAGAGAATAAAAAGAGACAAGGAGCACCTGAGACTTTAATGAACAACCAAAGAAAAGGTAAAAATAGATTTAATTATCCTAAGAATAAATATTGTCTGAAAGTGGGTTCTGCCGTCCAAAGTAGAACAATAAAACTGAAAGTAAAAACTGAATTGTTGCCTTTTATACTTTGTATAAACATGGACTGGATAAATATAAACCACAGAAGAAATATTGGAAGATGAAACTAACAGTTGTGCCTATTATTGTTGGAACACCTAGAAATGTCTCAAAGTACCTTGAAGAACTGGAAAGCCCATGGAGCAGCAAAACTGTCCAGACTAAAAAATAGCTGAAGTATTGAGGAGAAGTCTTGCCGTGTCATATTGTCACCAATGTAATAAGCCATCAGTTACTGGCATGTACTTTTTAATTGGTGGTGGTGGTGGGGGGGGGGGGCATATTCAGCAAAGTTCTTAAGTATAAAGAAAAATCCCTGAACATGTTTCAGTAAAAACAATTATGCAACATCAAGTGTTAACACAGAAAATTTGTCCCAAACCTTCCCAAAAATAATTCCATAAAAAAATAATTGTTGAGTTTGCATAATTAAATAAAACCTCATTTTCTTTCAGATTGAACACGGGGGAAAAAAACTACACTGAATATTTTTCTTTAAAAATTTACTTAAGGAAAAATATAAAGTTTAATGCCATTTCTGAGTGTGAACGTTCTTTTTTTAAAATTTTTCTTCATTTTAGCATCTTCTGAATTATCTCCTTTGATTGTCTACTGTTCCCTATCAGAAAACAAGAGTAATATATTTCAATAACATTTAAATTCTAAATAATTGAAAAAAAAAAAAAAAAAAAAAAAAAATTGATTTAAAAAAAAAAAAAAAATACTTCTAATGTAGTATCAAAATAAAATTATTAAAAAGCATATACCAAGATAACTTTAAAATGTCCAAGTCAGAAATATTACCTTAATCATCACACAAAATTAAGTATTTATTTTTGTTTTTATGAAGTGTTGACAGATTTATTGGGAGCTTATTGTTTGGAAATTTAAGTAAAGGGTACACAACTGTAAAACTTACTTGAATATGTGAATGCTTTTTACGTAATATTTTTTTTTTAACTACCCAGTCAGTAATCTTAAAAAATTAGGAAAATATTAATCTATTATTTTATTGAATTTTAGGTACTTTGGCTTTACATGGATGCATGCTAAGAAAATAAATTTTAATTTTAGTACAGTTAGCACTCCTATTTTCTCAAATGTAGTAAGCTTTTCATTTAGTTTTTACTTTTCATAAAAGAAAAAAGAAACACAATGTTTTTCTTAAGACAAAACACGAACAATAATGTGGCAATAGTGTCCATATCTTATTCATAAAGTAATTAAAAGCTTTTTTTAAAATTAAATAATGACTTAGTTTTATTTTATGATTTAACAGGTAGGAAGGTCCTGTTTCCAAAAAAAAAAAAAAAAAAAAAAAAAAAGATGAAAGAGGTAAATTTGCTTTTTAACATCGCGCTAAATATCTTAAAATTTTCCCACATAGTCATAATTTCGTGCTGAACTAGAATTAACAATAAGAAACCTACCGTTTTGGAGTTAACGAAAAAACAAAAAAAAAATCGGACTTCTTGTTTGTCATACGTCCCCCATTACTGCCATACAGTGCGGAGTACTTCCGCTGGCGTAATCAGATATAGATGTAAAAGAAGTAAATAGGCCACAATTTCTGATTACGCCAGCGGAAGTACTCCGCACTGTATGACAGTAATGGGGGACGTATGACAAACAAGAAGTCCGATTTTTTTTGTGGCAGATAACTAAAAAAAACGGTAGGTTTTTTCTTCATAATTGTTAATTAGAATTCAACATGCACATTTACACGGAATTATGACGATTTGGGAAAATTTTAAGAGATATTTAGCGCGGGTGTTAAAAAGCAAATTTACCAAAAAAAAAAAAAAAAGAGACCAACTTAGAGTAGACAATTCATATTTAAATGAAAGTTGTATTTTTTTTTTAATTGTTTACTTTTTTCCTAATTACATTTTTTTGTGACGTTGAACACGGATTTGTCATGACAGCATATAAACTTCTTAATTAGCGACGTTCCACAATGGACCCACATCTTAAACATGTACCAGAAAAATTAAACAAGAAAATAGCATTCCGAAGTGGAATTTTATTTGATTATTATTTTTTTTTTACTGTTTCACTTCGTAAATAAAAGTGGAAATTTAAATTACGTGGAAAAATGCGCGGATAATTATTCAATTCAATTTCTATGGGAAATAATTTCAGGAGAAAAGTTCAGATGTTGTTCATGACTTTTTTGGGAAACTTTTTTTTTCTTCACTTAACCAAGTTAAAAAATAAAAAAAATATTGACTAGCAACGACTTTGATTTCATACAGAATTTCTTTTTGCAACGTTGCCACATATTTTATACTTTAGTTTTTTTGGCCCATTGGGTGAATTCATTGGCATCATGTGAATCGACATTGTCTAGGATTTTTACAAGAGGTTATCGAAGAGGGGCTCAAAACCAGAAGATGAGAAGGTTAGAATGAGGGAAGTTAAAAAAAGAGAAAATAAAAGAAAAAGAATTGAGGTAATTGTTTAAGTTTTCCATAAAAAAACCGCATATAATCCTGTTTTTTTTTTAAGAAGCACTCGGTAAACTCAACCACAATTATTCTTAGAAAAAGTAAACTTTTATTAATTTTATTTTATTTTTTTTTTTTTTTACTTCGATACTTAGACAACAATACACAGTTTTAAAGTTTTACCATAAATAAATAAAAAAACTTTATCTGTGAAAAAAGTATTTCCATTTCTGACATGTCCAGTGTTTTCTCAAGTAAAATTATTTTTTTGGAAACTCAAATTAAATCTAAATTTGCCGACTCACAAAGTGGCGGGTAATTAAATAAACGGCATTTAAAAAATGAATAAATAAATAAATATAAATATTCTTTCTTTACTAACAAAAATAAAACTAATTATTAACGGTTAATTTAATAATTAACCGAGTTAAAGATATTTTTAATTTGTGTGTATTTTTTTTGTCTTTATTTTGGAAAATCTTAGATATTTAGCACGGGGCTTAAAAATCAAATTTATCTTTATTTTTTTTAGGCTGTAAAAAATAAATAAAAACAGTAAAATTTCGAAGTGAAAGAAGAAAAAGAAAAAAATTCTATGTCCATAAATTGTACTGAAAACAAGCACTTTAGAGACCGAAAAAAATAAATAAATAAATAAATATCACGTTTTTACGGTATTTCGTTTGGTGGGAATAAATTTCCTTCTAATAATGATTCGGAGTTGTCACGTTGAAATTAATGAAAAACCATTTCTGTTTTAAATCTTTATCGTTTCAAATTTCTATTAAGAAGAGTATTTTTTATGTGTTAAAAAAAAAAGTTTATTTATTTCCATTATGAGGGTCGGTAAAATGTCAGACAGAAAACTGGCTTTTTTCATAAAAAGATTAAGTAAATCCCCAAAAATCAAACTATTTAAAAAAAAGAAATCGGAACTTATATGCAAAAAAACTAAAAAGTAAAATATAAGACAAAAAAGGTGAGAAACTAATGAAACATATGGTCATTTTTGGTGGGAAGGGACACACACACCATTAGTAAGAGAGAGAAAGAAAAGAAAAGAAAAACGAAGAAAAAAAAAACGAAAGATTAATATTTAGAGAACAATAGTAACTTATAATTTATAAATTAAATTTTTGTTAGTAACTCAATTATATTAAACTGAACTTAATTTTCCTTTACGGACGAGATATCTTTCTTTAAAATCGGTAGAAGGGCGGAAATCAGTTAAAAAAAAAACAAAAAAACTAACTGAACTAGGATTGCCCTTTTAAAAGTTTTGTTTTGAAGAACTAATTTAATTAGAAGAGATGATTGTTATAGAAAATATTAGAAATAGAGAAACATAAAAAGTAATAGCCGGAGTTTAAAAGAAAAAAGAAGAGGGTTTTTTGAAGTTGAAATGTTTTTAGCACGAAAAGATTTTTTAAAAACTCTAAAAAGTCGAAGAGATTTAAAAACAAAAAAAAAAACAAAGATAAGATGTCGGAAGATTTAAATCAGAACTTATAAAATAAAAAATAGTAAACAGTACGAACAAGTAAAAAACGAACTTACTATATTTGGCAGTGATAAACTCTTCTTTATGATAGCTTTGGGCATAAAAACTTAATGAAAACGTGATCATGTTGAAGTTTTTCTTTTTTGTAGTACGGATGCTCGGTAGTAATAACATTATAATACATAATCAGCAAGAAAGAAATTTAATAAAAACCAAATTCTAAATTTTATATTCAAAACTGTTAAATTCAAAATTTAAATTGTTTACAATACATTGAACAGAATTACTCAAGCCGATAAACATGTAAAAAAGACAGAAGGAATATACAAAAAATTTTCGATTAACAAATCGAAAAAAAAAAAGAAAATTGTAATTTTCGTATCTCTATTAAAAAAAATTAAAGTATTTCAGAAATCTATAACAAGGTGTAATGTTAGAATCACTGTAGTGTACAGTTTTAAATTGATGAATCTTTCACACTAAGAGTTTGTATACAAAACGCACAAAAATACCTACGAAATTAACGGAAACGAGTTTTCTAATTCATTTATTTTACTACATTTGTCCATCCATAAAAATAAACTGCTAACGCTTTCTTCATCGATTTGATGTTGTTGCAATGGATCCAACTATCACCACATGCTTCTCTAAGTTTTTTTTACTGTTTATCTTTTCGTCACAGATGACTTGGTTTTATGCTTTCGAACATCAACCAGGGAAAATTAAGACTTACCTGATGATTATTTTAGGTAATTGTCAAGAAAAAATGAATTGAAAATGTTACCGAATTTTATGTAACGATCGTAGCAGGAAAATACGCACCTGCTACTTCCAGTTAACTTCTTTAAATGCAACTAGCAATGCTGACTTGTCTTAACTACATTTGACGGCCAATCAGTTTCCGGGATATACCATATTTCAATAAAAAGATTTCCCGGGTTCGAATTCTTCTTAAAGCTGTTTATTTACCCATAAATCCTATATTTTTAATTAAATAAGATTTTATGTGTATAATTCAATTTAGAAGGTAATACAATAAATAAATAAATAAAAGAATTGAAAATACATGAGAAAAGGTACATACATTATGTTTATATCTTTATTTGCGCGCGCGCGCACACACACACACACATATATATAATCAGAAACTGACAACTTTACGGGTCCATTGATTATATTTTATTTCCCCAGGAAAGCAATTATTTCCTGGTTCCTCAGATCACATTTCCAAGAGTAAAAGACTATATATCTGTTTACGAAAAACAAGGTAATCCGTATGGGTAGACTCAAGGAGGATAAAATCCAGAGAGCTCAATATAAATCAGAGCTAATAATTTAACTAAAAATAAAAACAGACCACTTTAAGGTTCCATGGAACCTTAAAGTGGTCTGTTTTTATTTTTAGTTAAATTATATATATATATGTGTGTGTGTGTGTGTGTGTGTTTCGTTAAATACGACTGACTAAGTACTGCGATTAAGCTTTTTATTTAATTTTTCTTGTGTTCATACAAGAGTTTTTTTTTCTGGGCACAAAGTGTGTAATAAAAAAAACACTGTCCAAATGTTCTGCATTTTTGGGCACGTTCATTTATACTTTTTTCGCCATCATCAAGGGTGATTTTATTTTACTTTTTAACTGGGTGTATGTGCTGTGTGTTGTATGTTGTTATCTAGTATTATAGGAATGTTTTATTTTCCAAACATGGTCACCACATTGTGGCCATGTTCATAGTTAATGTTATTGAGTGTTGGCTTTTTCTTTTTTATTATTAGGACTTCCATTATTTTTAACCTTTTTTTCCCTTAAAATTAACCTTTTATTATCTCTCTGTCTACTTCACTGTATTTTAAATTTATATTTGTAACCAGTTGTTGTCTGAGCTGACATGCCGAAAAAGTGTCAATTTATCTAGACTTGAATTAATAACCCACCTACCCCTAAATTCTGACATCATTTTTCTATTTCAGCTTTGATCTGTCTTTTGATTGGTTAATTAAGTCATACCCATAAATATGTTTTTAATTTTGGAATCTTGGTTTTCCCCCCTCCTTTTCAATTCTCAAATGAGCTACTGAAGTGTTTTCTGATTTCCCAAGTAAGTCATTTTCATTGCCTGATGAGGAACAATTTTTAGTTCTGAAACATAGAAATTTTTGTGTAGCGATGCAAAATATTTTATAATAAAAATATTATCATAATATTTTGCTCTATGTTGTACTGAGCACTTTTTTAAAAAAAAGTAAATGCTAAGAACAGTCAATTCTTAATCTGTTCTTTCTCTTATATATATATATATATATATATATATATATATATATATATATATATATATATATATATATATATATATAAGGAAGAGGTTATAATTATTCCAACGAGAAAAAGTGTATATTTTGAAAAGAGAGAAACTGCAAACGTTTTTGGTTATAATGTGCATTTTTTAAAAATATATATTATACTTTATTTTCTATATTTTTGCTACATGTGTTTCTGGTCTCGCAACCTTAATCAGGCAAAGAGTGGATATTTCCATATATTATCAAAAGGAATTAATTTTCCTTATGCTTTTCGATGTTTAACCATTGTCCTTTTTGTGCAGTAGTAACCCAAATGTTTCTTTTGGGACTGTGGTGGAAACAGATGACATCAGGAAGATCATTGCATAGGACCCAGTATAGAGTCTTGAGGTACATCTGTGTTTGTGTGTTAGGATCTGGAAGCAAGCCCGTTCAGAATGACCTTCATTTCCTGATTTGATAGGAACGACTTAATTAAATCAAACAATCATCCTGTAATACTGTAGCCCCGAAGCTTACATAGAAGACCAGCATGCCAAACACTGTCAAATGCCTTGGAGATATCTAGAGCTACAGATCGAGCTTCGCCGTTATTATCAAGAGCTTGATATACATATTCAGTGATGTCCATAAGCAGACTGAGCAAAATGGAAGCCATATTGTTTGTCAGAGTGTAGGACAAGAAAGGTAAGATGATTGATCACTTCAGTTTTGATTAAAACCTTGAATACTTTGCCAAAAAGCATAGGAGACTAATAGGGTGATAATTGGAGGTGTCGTAAGGTTCTCCAGAGTAACCTTAAACTTTTCCTTTGTAATGTCCCTCCAAACCCAAATCACAGAACAAGTCCCAATCTGCTTGTTGATAATAGAAAGATATTTTGTTGGTTGGAGGCTCTTGGCTGGTGGGAGAGTGGAAGGAGATGTTTACAGACAAAACCGCATGATCAGAGTTGCTAAGGGGGCAGACTTGCGTAGTACAAGAGTCAGGGATAGAGGTAAAAAGAGATCGAGAATGGAAGCGTGTCCATCAGGGTTACTGGGGAAATTTGCGTGAGAGATTGCGAAGTTAAGGGTTTGGCTGCCAGTGAGGTCAGTAACAGAGTGTTTAAGCCACATGTTATGGGTGGGCATTAAAGTCATCTAGCACAAATATATTTGCAAACTGGTGTAGGAGGATGGCCTTGTCTATATTATCAGAAATATCATTTAGCATGCAACAGTATTGAGAGGAAGGAGGATGGTAGAGAAAAAAGAGATAGCTGATTGCATTAAGTAGAGAGAGACTGCAACACATGTAAGAATGGTCTGGAGGTTCAAGAGAGAGTTCCCTAGCCAGCAATAGAGGTTTGTGGACATAAACTCCCAGGCCATAAATGTGAACATTAGAGTCCTTTCTAAGGAGAGGGAGGTAGCCAGGAATCAGAAAATAAGAAGAGGGCTTTGAAGAGTTAAGATTAGTTTCACAGAGAGCTAGGATGTCAAGAGATTTTTCAAAGAGGAACGATTACACACTGCAGAAGTTGGTACGAAAACAACAAATGTTCGAGTAAGAAAGGTTAAGAGTTACGGTTAAGGTGTTTTTGTTGAGCTGCTTTAGGTTTATATCTTTAGTTGTTTATAGTCATGATGTGTTATTTTGGTAAGGAATAGCATAGGGTAGTAGTTGCTGTCAGTCGTCTAATGTAACATGTGCATGAAGGGAACTGGCACAGACTACAACATAATGTGGTCTCGGGTTTGCCCACCAGAGGCGCTTGCAGGGATGCTAGTAGTTTCAAAATTTGTGAAAGAATATTTATAAAAGAATATATTTTTTTAAAGAATATTTTTTCAATCTCGCTAAATTCATCTGTATTCTTTTTCTAGCTAGATTAGAAAAAAAAAATTCTTTAAAAAATGTTGAAACTACCAATGTCTCTCTTTCATGCATATATGTAGATGTAGCAAAGCCCAGTCTGGTGAAATCCTAACAGATGAAACGTGTCACAAAAACCTTTTCCCAATTTATCATACTATATATATATATATATATATATATATATATATATATATATATATATATATATATATATATATACACACAAATATTAAATATGCGGGACAAAGGATCCTTTGTTAAATTTTTATGTTGTGGAACCAGTCAATAGTTGCTTTTGTGTTTTTCCACTGGTTTACTCCTAACTTCTTCCTAAGTTCAGAATTAATTCTTTCTAGTATCATTTTACTTATTTTACCTAGTTCGCTTTGGGCTGGGTTTATGAGTCTGTATACAGGGTTGGTTTTGAAATTTTCTATGTGGTCTTTTAGTGTGATAAACGCTTGCGCCTTGCTGATGCAACTTATTCGGTCATCTAGGTCTAATTTTTGGGCGATTGCTTTAGCTTCCTTATTGATATTGTGTTCTATTGTTTTTGGTGCTTTTTTGTATGTTTTGGTTATGTTGTTCTTGAGTAATTTGTTGTGCGTAGGAGGGCTTAGTTTGTATAAATTTCTTGTTTTATCAGCTGCGATAAATACATTTGCTGAATTGTTTATTTTAGTTATATCTTCTTTTAGTTTTTTTAAAAATGTATCTTGTTTTTTAGGGAATTTTATGTTTCTAACTAGGTCAGTTAAGTCTTTCTCGATCTTTTTAGTATTTTTTGAGACCTGTGGTTGTTGTTGGTCTCCCTTAATATTGCGACTCGTTGCAAACTGAGGGTTGGACGAGTCCTACTAACATCAGTTATGTTTATTTATTATTTTGCTTTATTTTGATATTTAGTTTGTTTCGGGGTTCATCCCTTCCGTCTTATTGTAAATAATCCGTAAATTTTTGTATCTAAATTTTGTAATCATCAGATTTGTATGTCATGCGGTGCGTTTTGTAGGTCCCCCGAGAGGATGTGGTATTATGGTGTATGTAGGATCGATTGGTGACGGATGTGTCTTTATGGTGAATGCGAAAATTGTAACGAGTGAATGGGTCGTCTATCGGATTAGCTAGGTATAGGATAGTGAAGACCAGACTCAACCCATTCCCCTTTTATACCTTGTGCCATAATTGTATTTCTATATAATAAATATCGAGAGGAAGAGAAGAAACGCACGCTTGGACGGGATGCGTATTAAGTTACGTTTCCATTTTTTTGTCTGCCAACTGGATGCTTTTACTTCTATTCTTACTTCTGCTTTCTTGAGCATTTCTACTCCTGACTTCCTGTTCCTACTTTGCTGCCTGCATGCCATCCAGACTTAAATTACCTTCCTATATACTCTCGTTATAATACTACAGGAGGTTATGACATCGGACTTGACAAGCAGATATGCAATGCCAGCACTGGATCTGACCAACAACGTCACAATGCACTACATTGCAACACCAGCTTCCTGACACTGATACCTTCCTGTTCAACTCGTCCAGTCCAACCGTTGACACGACCGAAACAGCTGCACCTCAACTTCCTACCATCGACACAACCAAGACAAACAAGATTTTGGGGTATTTTTATTGGTCAGATATGTGTCACATGTACAAACGCCATATATGATATATAATTATGTGTGAAGGATATTTTCAACATTAAAATGTGTGATAGTTTAAGAGTATGTATGTAAAGAAACGCTTGTGTGTTTAACCAAAAATCTTAACATAGCAATACTCTGTCTCCTTACTTTTTTCATTTCTATCTGTGATGAAGCTCTAATAAAAGTGAAACATGTTAGATAGAAATATGTTTCCTATTTGTTCTTTATTTTATCATCTTGTCGGATTCCTATCCATGTCTGATCTACATTTGATCTTCAACTCATATGTATATTTATATACATATTTATATATATATCCCTAAAAACAGCAAATTATCAGCAAAGTTACAATCAAAATCTTTTACAGTTGCATGTTTAACATGGAGAAAATAATAACTAATCACAATAAAAATACTCAACAAAACCAATAACAATTACAACTACAATAACATACACTAAAATAACACCATTAAATGTAACTGCAGAAACAAAGAAAATTGCTCATATAACAATAAATGCCTAACCAATAGCATAATATACAAAGCCAACTTAAATAATAACATTACCACAGACGGAAAAATTTATATAGGGGCCACAGAAACAACATTTAAAGAAAGATATTATAACCCCAAAATGTCATTTGAAAGGGGAAAAAAATGCACAAACAATGCAATCCTATCAAAATACCTATGGAGCTAAAAAGAAAATAATATCTTCACTCAAATCAAATGGGGAATTATAAAAAGAGAAGTCCTCTACAGTATTAACAACAAAAATTGTAAATTATGCTTAGAGGAAAAATTAGCAATAATTAGTTTTAAAAACCTAAATAAACTCTTAAACAAAAAGCTGAAATAATGGGTAAATGTAGGCAAATAAATATTTACTTTGCCATCTAAGCTCTAATTAAAAATAAACGAATAAATATAAATAAAATAAATATAAGCTTAAAAAATATAATACAGTCTTTAGATAAATGAATAAAAGAAACAAATATAATATGAATTTAATTTATTAATAAACAAATAAATGAACAAATATTAATGTACCCACCTACTTTTTAAAGAGAATTATTAGTTCTGAAAAGTCTTAATCTTTAAATGCTATTAGAATTAGTTTCCTTTTATCATCGTATATGTTCCTATTCAATAATAACAATCCCACCTCCACAAAATTCTCAATGTCACTTGTGTATGTGCTTTACCATTCCTTTTTAGTTCAGGAGTTAAAGTAAGTATAAGTACCATATTAATGGTCGAACTCAAGTCACCCTTGCACAGAGTTGGAACAACCAAAGAAAAGTTTGCACTTACTTTATCATTGCAAGGTTTAAACTTAGTTATGGTATGTCCGCTTTATTTTCATGGTTCAGAAGTTAGAGGACGGGAAACGTTATTACCATGTGGTTCTACCTCTTGGACCAAAATGAAAATGAGGATAAGGAAGGAAAAATGTTTTTCTTTTTATATATTTAACCAGCTTTGCCTAACGGTGTTTGACGAAACCAAATAGGGTAATGATATTTCTGGTTCTTTTATTCTTATTATCATGTGAAAATGTATTTCTTTTTCTATTTTATTATTCATCATTATTATTTTATTTATTAATTTTATTTAATTTTTCCACAATACATCTCTGCCCAGAAGTGGAGCTCTACAAAGTTATTTTTATGTTGTGTCACATTGTCATTAGCGACTTGTTTCATGTCAAAGTAGAATGAGAGACTAGCAAGTCAAAACTTGCAGCTACAGCGTTTAAAATCTTTGTAAGTGGCCTCAACATTTTCCACTGACATGAAGTTGAGTAACTATATTGAGTCAACTGCTATGAAGATGAGGAAGGTTGGTTCAATCTGTTGTGCCAAAAAATCTTTCTCATCAGAATCCATCCTGCACAGTTATAAATCTAACATTCATCCATGTATTGAATACTGTTGCCATATCTGATCTGGTTTTCCTACTGTGCCTCTCAAGATTATTGACAAAATCCAAAGAAGGGTCTGTAATACAATCGACCCTGGCCAGTTATCTAGTCTCCAGTCATTTTCTACCGACATGACTTGGCTTCCCTCTGTCTGTTCTACAAATATTTCCATGTCAACTGCTCAAATGAGCTTTTTTCCCTGGTGACCCAACTTATTAGGAAACGGTTAATATCACCATTACCACAGTAAAGAAAGTCAAGCAGTCTGTGGAGAGCCATGTCTACTTATTTTGTAGAGGGACACAGCATTTAAAAAATATTTATAACATATAATGTTACCTTTTAGCCATAAATGTACCAATGCATTTATTGTATAAAATGCTGCATCAACAGGCTGAATTATCGATAGACATTTTCTTCTCACTTTATTTCAGGAAGGATGTAACAGGCATAGTTTCTTGGAGAGAGAGAGAGAACGGACAGATGTCGATAGGTCTGCCAGAGAGAGAGAGAGAGAACGGACAGATGTCGATAGGTCTGCCAGCTATGATCCACTTCACATCAAGGACAGAAACTAATCTGTGAGGGGAAGGGGTAGGGGTGTACATCAGAGCTTTTAACATCTTTAACGTTGCAACTGTACTGCACTGTTTTTGCACGTTTCTCAGTTTTATATCAAAATATAAACAAAGGTCAATTTCTTACTGTCACAATTTCAAACCACCTCCACTCAATCCGAATTGTTTTGGACCAAAGTTCAGACCAGTAAGGCAATATCTCCTAAATACAAAGGTAAGCTGAAAAGTTCAGAGTTTTACTATGAAAGAGGAAGTGAAATCTTGCATGCATTAATTTCAACTCTTAATAATAACTGCATTATTTCTTTCCAGGAAAACTGACATCTGACTGTGCAAAGAAAACTTCAAAAGTAACTAGTAGTGACTTCTCTTGAAAATGAACAAAATTTGGTTATGTGGTGTTATCAAGTACATGCGAAAAAAAGTTTAGCCCTCAAGGACATTCAGTGTGGCAATGCGTACAACTTTAACAACATTACGCCTTGCGACCAACTCTTCCTATGAGCAGATGTTCCACTCAAAGCAAATGGACAAGTGAGTCTATGTTCAACAATTAGTGTAAAGAAGGTCGGACGACATTCTTCATAACAAAGTCATAGTCTAAAGCTAACCCATAAAAAATTAATTTATGTATATAAAGTTTTTAGACATTTTTTAAAACATTGTCACAGTCACTCATCACTAATTTGACCTCCATTATAAATGAAAAATGAAAATAACAAATTTAAAAATCTCTTAAAATCCCAATATTTAAAATGATTTTGTAAAAGTAATGCTTTTTTTTTACTTAAAACATAGCTAAAATATTGTTTATTTACTCACTATAGCCATTGACTGTTATGAAGGTCAAAAGTCAACAAAAGTATTCTACTGTCACTCCTAAAACGCGTGTAAAATATGAAGGACCTAAAGAACTACAATCTTGAAATTGGTATTACTTATGACGCTTTTCTAATAGGAAATTAGACATGGCACAAGGCCAAAAGTATGGGGCATCCAGTAAGGATCAGACTCATTACTCAGTTGTAATTGTTCTAGCAAGACAAGCTTGTTAACCATTACACAACGTCAAGGTACACAGCTTGCTATTGCTTATGCTTGAAAATAATTTCATTAGAAGTATAAAATTTAAATTTATTCAAAATTAGTTAAGTTATAATGAAATCTTAATAAACCGAGTATAATTTCTTTAACCATAATGTTTGTCTTTGGCTATAAATCTTTTCTGTTTCTTTTGGATGGGAAGAATCAAAATATGGCTGAATCGCATCTGCCTTTACAAACCTGGAATGATGATTTCTCTTGTTGACGGTATGTTCTTTCCACTCTAAGGGATATAGATGCTTTAATTTTTTGAAATCTCTATAAATTCGGCTGTGTTGTGGAAAAGAAATGTATCAATAAATTCCATTAATAGGGACCTTTTTCCCCAAGAGACACAGCAAAACACAAATTTAATTTTCAAACTCTGGAATCTACACGCATTCATTATCTGCAGATATGCGGAGTGACCCTAAATCAAAACAAACCCAATTTCATTTCTATCGAACTACATCAGCAGTATGAAGTGTTGAACATTTTTTTCTTTCTTTCTTTCTCATTTCTATTCTTTCTTTCTCATTTCTATTCTTTCTTTCTCATTTCTATTCTTTCTTTCTTTCTCATTTTTATTCTTTCTTTCTCATTTCTATTCTTTCTCATTTTTATTCTTTCTTTCTCATTTCTATCTCATTTCTATTCTTTCTTTCTTTCTCATTTCTATTCTTTCTTTCTTTCTCATTTCTATTCTTTCTTTCTTTCTCATTTCTATTCTTTCTTTCTTTCTTTCTCCTTTCTATTCTTTCTCATTTCTATTCTTTCTTCACCCTATAAAAATTGACAGAAAGCAGACGTTATTAATTTTTATATCGAAATCGTCTGCAGATTATTTTTTAATAAATTTTTCTAAAGATAACAAATTATTTTATAGCTAAATATTTTTAAATAAATTATAGCTAAATATTTTTAAATAAAGATTTTAAATATTAATTTTACTTTGAATCCACCAGCCTCCACAGTTATAGCTTCCTGGCAAATAAAGAATAAAAATGTAGTTTTGTGGAATTGGAACAAATGCCTGCTTCATTGTGCATAAATCGTAGTCAAATGTAGACTTATAACTTATTGTTTCCTGACTTTGAAAAAATTGCCTGCCAACCTGAGCATCACAGACAGCAAAATAAATGCATATAATGTGTAGATTTGTGAACTGAACAATCACCGGATTCACTGTATGTCTCTAGCAGTCAAAGGAAGATTTATAACTTGTAATTTTGTGCCCCTGGCACAAGCTATCAACTCCCTTGCAAAGCCGGCAGTCAAATTAAAGAGAGGTCACGTGTATCTTCTTGGCATTAAAGCAATCACATCCACCTCAAGCATAATCGGCAGTTAACTATATAACATAAAATTGTAGGTTTGTGGTGTTGTAACAATCACCTTCCCCCACTCCTGTGTATTGATGTCAGTCAAATGAAAACATATAACATGTATTTTGGTACCATTGGAAGAATTACCTGCAACCTCATGGATCACTGACAGAAAAATGATGACAGGTAATTGATAGATTCATGCCTTTGGCACAATCACCTGCCTCTCCAGGTATCACCACTGGTAAAATGATTTTATATAAAGTGTAGGTACCTGGCATTGGAGCAATCATCTGCCTCGCAGTGCATCGCTGTGAGTCAAATGAAAATATTTAACTTGTAGTTTCATGATATTGGAACAAACGCCTGCCTTGGCATACATAGCCGGTAGTCAAATGAAGATTTATAACTTGCAGATACACACCACTGGGAAAATCGCTTGCCTTTCTGTGCATAACTAGCAGTCAAATGAAGACTTATCACATGCAATTTCTTAGCATGGGAACAAATATAGCCATTTTCAAAATGAAGACATATAATGTGAATAATGTGAATATTATAAATGTATATATGCAAATATACAATGTATAAGTTAGAAACAGTGGAGAAGAGAACATAAGACATATTAAATTCTTCAGATCAAATTCCATTATTTATTTTTTTTAAAATCCTTTTAATTTGTTTGCATCTTAATCATATTTTATTTTCACATCTTCTACCCAATTTCTTACCAGTAGTTATTGAAGGGAGCTTTTCATAGTATCATTGTTGTGTTTATCATATCTTGGTTATTTTACTTGAGTAAATAGTTGTCAAATTTTTGAACTAATTGAAAAATTTGTAAATGCTGTACCAACTATGTGATTTCTGTGTGTGTGTGTGTGTGTATATATATATATATATATATATATATATATATATATATATATATATATATATATAAAGCATGGTCACACATTCACAGTAATTGCTGCATAAGTTTCCATTTCCTCCTTCATGCTGGCAAAAACAATGAAGAAAATTTAAAGCTCAAAGACAAGCGGTGTTACATTTGTGCCGATTATCCCAAGAACATTTTGACACGAATTCTCTTCTGTAAGATTTGAATTGTCAATCAAAGTGGTCATAGAGAAAATAGCTTATATTGACCAGCTTTTAAAAATCAAATTCAGATTTAGTGATGTATTTCTTTTATTAAATTGATAGATTTTATTGATGACATTCAAACATTGACTGACAACTGAGCCAAGTGTTGCTTTGTTAAATAATTCTAATTTAGTTTTTAATTTTAATGTTAATTTTCTCAATTTGTGTTTCTGTATCAATATTATAAAATTTTCAAGTAGAAATGGGTACTCATAGTACAATTGTGCTCTATTGGTGAAATTTATATATATATATATATATATATATATATATATATATATATACCTCCAAAGATTTGCTAAAATATCAGCATGCATGAAGAAAAATGCCCATTGGAATCTTTGTTGTTATTAAAAGGAAAGACTAAAAAGTCTTTTGATTATTAAATTAATTTTTAAAAATCTTTTTAGAACCTTCAAAATTTGTTTTTTGCTGTATCTTAAATTACCATGAGAAGTTTGGGCATTTTTGGTGATAAAAATCACATTGATTTGGAAATACTTGCAAAAATCAGATAATTGTAGGATTTTCATGATATATAATGAATGAAATTATTTTAGAAATGATTCTTTTTTAGAAAATACACTCTGGTCAACAACAAAAAAGTTTTGAAATGGTGTCAAGACATCAGACATCTTCTTTCACTAATTCGAGGGGGCTGAATTTGAAAATGACCTTTTTCTTTAGCGACCGTTTTTGCTGTACAAAAATGCCTCATTTTTGGAAAAAGAGCATTTTTTAATTTCTTTTCTGTATATATGATATTGACTGATGACAATATTTCTCAAAATAAAATTGTAGAAAGCTCTCAATTCATATTTAAACCAACAAATATTGGTCTGTTTAGAAATACTAGTTTTGCAATAACAGTCAGACCCCAAGTCTTTAAAAATAACGTAACTGAATATACAAAGACCAACTAGTATTTTCATAAGACCATTTAATAAACAAAAGAAATAAAACCTTTGTGAACATAAGAACTATGGAAAAATTTTGATACTCCAGCGGTATCACATACAATGGAATAGGTGCATTCAATTGGGATGTCTTTAGTTGGAGTTTCTTTCCAACTGTGAAAACAAAATGCTCTCAATGTGCTTAGTTTCCTTCTATAATGATGAAATAAATTTAGGAATATCAAACAGAAGATTTTAGGGTTTCATTTTTTTGATGTCACCTTAATTATTAGGTTTACTAAAGTCTATTACTGATAAAGTTTATCAGGTAATTTGAATTTTGGCAATAAATTGGAAAACTTTGGTACATCTATTTTAAAACTTTTTATTCAAAAATACTTTTTTCTTATAAAAATTGTTTATTTCAGGTGGCTAACATAAATTGCTCAGCCTACCTGAAAACTAATTCGTTTCTATGACTGTTATTAACTAAATGTTGCAATCAGCCAACATCATAAATTGATCTTTTTTCTAAATATGAGCAATTTCAGTACAGCAAAAACGGTAGCTAACCATGAAAAACTAAGGCCATTTTTAGAATCAGCACCATTAAATTCGCTATGTGTTTTATTTCTTGGCACCAAAAATCGTGTTGACCAATGATATTGGTAAAAACAATTTTTTTTTACATTTGTTACTGCCACTTATTTAATTTTATGAAATTTTGAGAAATTCATTTTAATGTTTATATTAGTTATAAGCACAAGTCCTTGGAATTTAAATCCTCATTTTTTTTTGTCAAAATGACCCACAGTTACAGAAAATCTGCTCTGAATTTTAATAAAAAATGCTATAAAACTGACATTATTTAATTCTAAAAGCTTTTAATTGCTTTTATGAATAAGATATATTATGATAACTATTGTGATATGAAATTTTTTTTTCACTGTATATTGAATTTAAAAAAATTTTTTTTTTAAATTTTAATTAGAATAATTTATAAAGTTCTTAAAATTCTCTATTTTGTAGTGGTTAAGTGATATTGTTAAGTAAAAATATAATTACTAATCATGAATGGAAAAGCTTACTACACTTCATCCACCCTCCCCAACCCAGTATTTTAAGAAGAATTTGGAATTTGTGTATGCAAACAAGTCAATATTTTGTAAATACCGACATGCATACACTACATTATCAGAAAATAAGAGTGGCAATTTTTTAACATTTCCTTAACAAGTGTCTTTGTAAGCAATACTATAATAGCTAATTACCTAAAATACAATAAAATATTAAAATATTTCAAATATTTCAAATTTTTAAGATTACTGGGGACCTTAATTTCAACCCGATTCTAATCATGTGGTATTAATTAAAATTTTGTCCCTACAGTGGAACGTTGGTTATCCAAAGAGGAGTGTAGTATTTTGTTCAGATAATTGGTCGGATTGTGGGAATCACTTACATGTGCCACACCTCCGCTTTCTTTAATATCATTGGTTAATAAATACATGATACTTATTATAGGACAATTTAACCATCGTAGGTAATTCAAATTTTTCTCTAAAATCACGGATTGGTCCATTTCCTGACCAATCGCGTATTTTATTATCTTTTCTATATTTTCGGCGCCAAGCCATCCGGAGCCTAAAACTTGTTATATAAAGACTCTCGCTGTTTGCCAGCGGCAGTAGCAGTTCAATTCTTGGAAAATAAGGCACGGCGCTATATTGACATTTTAATTCTTAATTATTACTAATTCAAGTAATCATACTAAATCTTGTTGATATCACTCATGAACATTACATCTTTCTACACTGATAAAACACTGTGGAACTATTCTTTATTTAGCTAAGACTTCAATTGAACTTTGTAGTTAAATTACATTCAATTTTGTATTCAACATTTATTAGCTAAAATTACCCTTTTTATTAATGGAAAAAAGGGAAGCAACTTTCTTTATACTTATTGTTGAAATTTGTATACCATTGTTAATACAATATTATTAATGTTCACTGAGCTTGATTATTTTTCTCTCGTGTATTGTTGTTCATAAATTAATGTAGGGTGTTGTTTTACAAGAACACGGCCTTCTTTGATATTGATTATATCATGGTGACCCTAGCCAACATACTACACCCCTACAACTGATGACCCCGACGTTCGAACCACACATCTACAACTGATGACCCCGACGTTCGTCATAACATCTACGATTGGTAAACCCGACGTGCGAACAACAATTGATACCGACGTACCTGCTACATTTCATAACCTGACGTAGGAACTACATTTGGTATTTTATCAGCATTGGTAACTACGACTTTTCGGAATCTTGTACCAACCACATTTGGACGACTCACCGATCCAGTTTACCGAGAGATATTACTTTGCGCCAAATCACACCACGTGCTTATACATAATGGCCGAACAGTCTGCACAAGAGACAGCCGTTGTGCTGACCCTCCCAACTTTCGACACAACTAACGTAAACGTATGGTTCGCACAGACTGAAGCCATATTCCATGCAAAGCATATTCACTCTCAGACTGCGCGTTACGCGTATATAGTCGAGAAGCTGCCACCAGAGATCGCTGCTGACGTGCTAGATCTTTTAGAAGCCGTTCCTGCTCATAACCCCTTTGATAAAGGAAGCCATCATCTACCGTACTGGGAAATCACATGAGCGTAGGTTGCACGATCTATTTAATGCTATACAGCTCGGAGACAGCCGCCCGTCACAATTACTTCGACGGATGAAAAATTTACTAGGGAAGAACTCGATGTCGGAATCACTATTCCGCAAACTTTGGCTGGACAAGCTACCGCCATATACTTCCCAGATTCTGGCTACGCTTCCCGATGACTTAGATCTTTCGAGAATTGCTGAAATCGCTGATAAAATTAATGACGTACCCAACATCGGCACTGACGCTGCTATGATGGATGTAATAGAACAGCTAAAACAGCAACTCGAGAGGCTTTCCACCCAGGTGCAGCATCTTACCAGAACAGAGGATACAAACTCATACAAGGCACGGCGACGCTCTCATTCTGCTACTCGCGCTCGCCGGCCCATGCTATGCTGGTACCATCGTAACTATGGTGATAAAGCTCACAGGTGCATTAAACCTTGTACCTTCAAGTGCCAACCTTCACCCAAGGCATTACGGAAGGCGGGAAACGCCAATCCCGGCAGCACTTGAAGGCGGCATCTGCTGTTGGGACGCATATTACTAACCGTCTCTTCTATATAAAGGACAGGAATTCTAACATGTCATTTCTGATAGATACGGGAGCACAGCTTAGTATTGTTCCACCATCACCCAACTTTACTAAAACTAACTCTGCGGTCACCTTACGCGCCGCTAATGGCACGAACATTAATACTTATGGTGAACAATCATTAACGTTGGATATTGGACTTAGAAGGACATACCAGTGGATATTCACCGTTGCAGACGTGAAATTCCCCATATCAGGCGCTGACTTTCTGGCACATTATCAACTCATCGTGGACCTCTCACAGCGTCAGTTATCTGACTCCACCACGAAGCTATCTAACCGCGGGATTGTATCACAGCTAACGTCTACAGAGTTACGCATCGCTGTGCCGCGTAATAATCCAATTCAAGATATTTTGGATAAATTTCCCTCGTTGATACAACCTTTTACTTATACAGAACCTGTCAAGCACAGCACTGTACACAGGATTCGAACTACCGAACAGCCTGTCTACTCTAAACCTCGCCGTCTTGCGCCGGATAAATACAAGGTTGCCCGGGCCGAGTTTCAACACATGCTCGACCTCGGAATTATTCGCCCCTCCTCAAGTCCATATGCCTCACCGCTTCACATGGTCACTAAGGCTCAGCAGGGTGCCTGGAGGCCATGTGGAGACTACAGACGACTTAATGCACAAACAGTACCCGATAAATACCCTGTTCCCAATTTGACTGACTTTGCTGTTACCTTACAGGGAGCAACCGTCTTCACTAAACTGGATTTGCGCAAAGCTTTTCATCAGATCCCAGTAGCTGACGAAGATATTCCCGAAACTGCGATAACCACTCCATTTGGTTTATTTGAATTTCTGCGTATGCCTTTTGGACTGCGCAACGCAGCTCAATCATTCCAACGCCTTATTGATGAGGTACTCCGTGGACTATCTTTCACTTTCGCATACATCGACGATCTTCTAATAGCTAGCCCTAATTTACAAGAGCATCGCGAACATATTCAGCAAGTTTTTAATCGTCTTCAGAACTTTGGTTTAAAAATCAACCCAGAGAAGTGCGAGTTTGCCGTTTCGCAACTCCATTTTCTCGGTTTCGTTATTGATGATACAGGTGTTACTCCCCTGCCTGAAAGGATACGTGCTATTCAGGAATTTCCGAAGCCCTCCACGCTTCGACAGCTTCGCAGATACATTGGCTTAATCAATTATTATCGTCAATTTATCCCACGTTGTTCACAAATTCTTGCACCCCTAACGAACATCCTTCGCGGACAAGACCGTAAGAATTCCCCTATTTGTTGGAACAACGAGACAACGCAAGCTTTTGACGACTCTCGTAAAGCATTAGTCAACTTTACGAAACTTTCATGCCTCAACGACAGTGTTACCACTCAGTTATCCATTAACAACTGACGTATCTTCCGACGCCATAGGCGCAGTTTTACACCAACATGTTAACGCTGAATCTTTGCCAATTTCCTTCTTCTCCGTTAAGTTGACGTCCACACAGAAGAAGTATAGTACCTTTTCCAGGGAACTTTTAGCCATATACTTATCAATTAAGTATTTTAAACACCTTTTAGAGGCTAGACACTTTGTGATATACACCGATCACAAGCCCCTCACTTTTGCCCTTTCAACTAAATCAGACAAGTACAATCCTCGAGACTACAGATATCTTGATTACATACCTCAGTTTACATCTGATATACGTCACATTAAAGGAAAGGATAACATTGCTGCCGATACACTTTCCAGAGCATCCTTGTGTGGAAGCCTGCAAAATACTTTGGACATGGAAAATATCGCGGATGAACAAGTACGGGAGATAACTTTGCTCGACTCACTTCGAGATTCGTCACTACATATTGAGCATCATTCCTTACCCTTTTCTAATCAGCTTATCGCATGCGATACCAGTCTACGTAATCCTCGTCCTATAGTCCCAACCAACATGCGGCGACTAATATTCGACCATTTTCATTCGTTGTCCCACCCTGGTCGTAAAGCTACACTTAGGTTAATTGCAGACCGTTTCGTCTGGCCTAAGATGCGTAAAGACATTTACTCGCTATACTCAATCTTGTGTTGTTTGTCAACAAAATAAAATCCACAGACATACTAAGTCACCAGCCGGTCGTTTTGCTGCCCCTGATGGTCGTTTCCGACATTTACACGCGGACCTGGTGGGTCCCTTATCGGAGATTCGGGGATGTCAATACATTTTGACAATAATAGATAGATTTACGAGATGGCCGGTTGCCGTCCCACTCAACAGCACTACCGCTGAATCCGTGGCTCGCGCCATATTTCAACACTGGATTTCTATTTACGGATGCCCCTCGATCATTACCACTGATCGAGGACCGCAATTCCAATCTCAGTTGTTCACTGAATTTACTAATTTACTTGGAGCTCGCCATATATCAACAACTGCTTACCACCCGTGTTCCAATGGCCTAGTTGAGCGGTTCCACCGTCAACTTAAAACTGCTTTGACCAGCATCGGCGCTACTAACCAATCCTCTTGGATAGACAACCTACCTTTTGTCTTACTTTCGCTTCGCACACAGGTTAAAGAAGATTTAAAATGCTCACCTGCTGATCTAGTTTTCGGACAACAGCTGGTACTACCAGGTCAATATTTTTCCGTAACATCTACACAAGAATCTTCATCCAGTTTCATCACCTATTTTCGGAAAAAAATGTCTTTTCTTGCCTTTACTCCAACCCGTTACACTTCACGTGACGTTTATGTGCCTCCTTCCTTACTGGAGTGCGAGTACGTTTTTGTGCGACAGGATTCTGTTAGAAAGCCACTGACACCACATTATGCGGGTCCATTTCGTGTCCTTGCTCGGACCGATAAATATTATACTCTACAGACTAACTACGGCCGATCGACTTTCTCCATCGATCGCTTAAAACCTGCATGTATTGAACGCGATAGATCAACCAATCAACCTATAAGCCCTTCTCCAGACAGCCCTCAGCTTTCGTCACCAGCACCTACTAGGACAGCTAGAGGACGTACCGTCCACTGGCCTAAGAAGTTTAGAACTTTTATTACATATTGAAAACTCTTTCTTCCCTGACTTTTCAATCTGGACGGGGTAATGTGGGAATCACTTACATGTGCCACACCTCAGCTTTCTTTAATATCATTGGTTAATAAATACATGATACTTTATTATAGGACAATTTAACCATCGCAGGTAATTCAAATTTTTCTCTAAAATCACGGATTGGTCCATTTCCTGACCAATCGCGTATTTTATTATCTTTTCTATATTTTCGGCGCCAAGCCATCCGGAGCCTAAAACTTGTTATATAAAGACTCTCGCTGTTTGCCAGCGGCAGTAGCAGTTCAATTCTTGGAAAATAAGGCACGGCGCTATATTGACATTTTAATTCTTAATTATTACTAATTCAAGTAATCATACTAAATCTTGTTGATATCACTCATGAACATTACATCTTTCTACACTGATAAAACACTGTGGAACTATTCTTTATTTACCTAAGACTTCAATTGAACTTTGTAGTTAAATTACATTCAATTTTGTATTCAACATTTATTAGCTAAAATTACCCTTTTTATTAATGGAAAAAAGGGAAGCAACTTTCTTTATACTTATTGTTGAAATTTGTATACCATTGTTAATACAATATTATTAATGTTCACTGAGCTTGATTATTTTTCTCTCGTGTATTGTTGTTCATAAATTAATGTAGGGTGTTGTTTTACAAGAACACGGCCTTCTTTGATATTGATTATATCATGGTGACCCTAGCCAACATACTACACCCCTACAGGATCATTTAAAGAAAAAAAGAATCAAGCATTACTGAACACCTAAAAAAGTAGGTTTCTGGTTTGCTTTCCTTCAGTTGTTTAAACAAATAAAAACAGAATATTCCTTTACAAAAACATCTTGATATTTTATAAATCAAATGACTTTTAGCGAAAATACGAAACTGAAAGTTGAATTAATCATGAATGAATTAAAAGAAATACACAAGAATTGCACTGCGTTCGCCAATGACACTAAGTTCATGGAAAGAAAGTTCATTAAGCTGGTGATGATTGATCATTTTTATTTATATTTATGTGTAAGTTCTAAACATTTACGGGACACTGAAATTTTGTTCAGATAACCGACGTTACACTTCTACGTATATTGAAAACAAAAAATGATCGATTATTGATTATAATTAATGCAAAGGATTAAGAGAAGGGACTGAATCAATTACAGCGTTGCTGACAAAAATTAAAATACAAGAATTGCCTCCCTTAGTATATGGGGGGGGGGATGATTCACACCATGTAAGGGACATAACCATCTATATTGCGGTAAAAATTTCTTCTCGTTAGGTAGTTTTTTTCATTCATTTTTTGTCTTTTTTTAACTTTAAAACTAAAACGCGCCATTGACAGTAAGGATTTCTGTGTTTTTTTTGGTGACTAACGAACAAAAACAAATTAGAATAAAATTTTATTCATTCTATATTAGATTTGGTTTAGAATTGTTAAGAAGGCTTTGGTGAAGGTTGCGTTTTTGGTTAGCACATCACATTTAAATTTGCAAAAGACACAAGGAAGAAATAACAAGAGATTATCTAGTAACCAACAATAAAATGTATTGAAAATAGACGAGTACAACAATCGTGCTTGATGAAATAAAATTAAGAAAAAGGAAGTAGTTTCCCTTGTACTAAATGCAAGATTGAAAATATGGATTAAAGAACTTTCTTGTTTAAATGTTCAGAGTTCAGTGATAAATGATAACTGAGTTCAAGTATGAAAAAGCTTGTACAAAAGGATAATAGAATTTTGAGTTTGTTACTTGGCTTTTGGCCAGACAGTTCACAGCGTAGTGCAATTGTAATTTTGTGTCTGTGTGTGTGTGAGAGTAGAAGAATGTAGGTACACGTACGTAGTTGAGCTCTGTTGATTTATTTGTTTTACTACTGTTCTATTGTTTTATTTTCATGGTATTTATAATTTTTGAGTAGGCTCCAGAGAGGAGCGGGGAAAATATCGAAAGGAATGTTTAAATTATACGATTGGTCAAAAATCAACCAATCACTGATTTTTTTACTAAACCAAGTTTGGCAAAGTCAATGGCAGAAAATTTGGTGTGGTTACTGCGATGGATAAATTGTCCTGTAGTAAATAGTACTTATTTTCTAGCCAATAATTATTAAGTATTTTGTGGGCGTGGTGTATCGGAGTAGTCACTAGATTATGTTCTCACTATAAAATTTAACAAAACAAATTAAAAGGAACCAAGACATTAAAATTCTCAACTCACATCATAAATAATAATGCATTTTTCATGTAAAACTTTGCTCGTTTAGCTGTTTTTCTTTCTGCTTTCAAAAGTTCATTGAGACCAGTTTTATAGTTCCTCTTTAATTTTTTTATTAACTCATGAGGCAACTTAAAATTATGAAACTTTATCAAAATTCTACCAAATATTTTCTTTTCTTTTAAAAGTTTCAGGATTTTAATTTTTTTAAACTGTAAAATAATCTTTAGTTCTATACTATCAGAAATGAATGGTTTTAGTCAATATCTGAAATAGTAATTTTCTTGAAACTTTTTTACCATTAATATTACTTGAAATATTGATCAGAAGTTTTCTAAATTTTGCTGTTGATGCAACTAGTATGCTTGTAGTTGTATGTTAAGGATGTGGATGGTTTGTAGATGTTTGTTTACGGCTGTGTGAAAAACATGACTGCACAATTTATATTTGACGTAAAATACCACAAAACATGAAATACACGAAGGAACAAAAATGGTTTTAAAACATAACATTTGTATTTATTTGTGTGTTGATGTACATGCTTAGAAGTTAAAGATCTGTGGGTGTTATGTCCCTTAGACTGTGAATATTTTTATCTGAACTCACAAAAGTTGAATTAATTACAAAACTGAGAAATGATGAATAAACTGTAGTTTTAGAAGAATGTTTCAAAGAGAAAAGTTCTTGTTGCTTATTTGGAAATGTTCTGTATATTTGTAATGTAGTTTGGAAAAGTTTGTATGTACGTGCATGCGTGAATATGCTTCTAACATCTGACCACACATGGTCAAGATGAGAATCCCTTTTGAGACTACATCTTGCAGCAAGAAGAAAGAAGAGAACAAAGCAAGAAGTCACCCAGTATTTATAGTATAGGGAGAGAGACCCCTAGTGAACAATTAGGGAATGAAGGAGAAGCTAACTCTGACATGCTAATCCATGTTCCTGTCATTGTAAAATATTCATCCTGGAAATGCTCTTTTGACAACGCTGATGTGTTTTAGTAATGAAAAATATGACAAAACATTTATTTACTAAAATTAAATGCTACCAATTAAATATGGACATGAAGATCTGTTAAAACAGAATCCCATTCATACATATGGCAATAACTTTGAGAATATGCAAATGTTGATTTTTCTTAAAGGTGGATTTTAGTAAACGGTAACATAATGTAATAACTACAGTAGTTACAAGGATTTAGTAGTTATAATAATGGGGACACCAATATGTCAAATGTACAGCTTGTTGATGTAAATAACTCTGTATCTTCAGTTATCTAAATGATTTGTCCTCTTGATTGATTATTAACTTTTGAAGGAGGTGTGAGCATATCTCCAATTCCAAATTCGTCTAATCCCAAAACAGTTGACACTTTTGGTGACACTGACTTCTCACCATTTGACTTTGATTTTGCTGCCCTAGCCAATTCGAACAGTAAACTCACTTCTCTCAGTGCAGAAGAAGTTTTGTATACATTTCCTAGGGTTGGTAACTCATTGCCTTCAGTTGCAGCTTCACATACAGCCGAGACTTCCATTTACATACCTCTTATTAATATTCATTGAAGGCAGTTCATACTGTTGAATGCACGTTCGTGAATACTTGGATAATATAAAGCAAATATACATTGAAACCTGAGATAATTGACTCTGTTAAAAAAAAATTAAAATCTATAAAAACAGAAAAAATATTTTTTCCTTTCTAATTTTAAGGAAAACATTTAGTACCCACAAAAATTCTTGTTTTATAGGATAATTTAGAATAAGTTTTTCTCATAAATCAAAACCAGATATGACACCACAATGCTGCTATTTATTTTGATTGTTTTTTTCTCTTTAATCAAGTTTTTATTAAGTTCCAGCATACAATTGAGCTGTTTGATTGCTATCCTGTTTACCGATTCTTTGCTATATCAGCTGTTTATTTATGAAATATATTAAGTAACAAATTACTCTTATTACATTCAAGCCAAGCATAATGATTTGAAAACCGAAATGGACCATATTTTATGATGATCATTTATTAATTTTGTTTATTCATATTTATTTTAGTGTAGCAAGTTCATAAAAAGGCAAGATAAATTTATTCATCAGTTCCCCACCCATATTTCCATCCAATTCTTTCATCCCATTATTTGTTGAAAAAAAAAAAATTATGTAATATTGACAATGAAAAATTGTGATCTTTTTGGTTTTTAAGAGAAAATTCCTTTTTTTGCATATATTCATAAAGATCCAGAAAAACTATATATATATATATATATATATATATATACGAAAACACTTGCTATGCCATCAACAGAAAAATGTATTGGAAATAAAAGAAAAATTGACTTTTTATTGACCCTGCACCCAAACTAATTAATACAAATCTAATTCAAATCTGTTTACTGAGTGCATACAAACATGCAAATTCATTGTGGCCTAATGTTGGTACAAATGTAGAGATAATGCTATGGTAAAAAAATGATGCCATAACAAAAGTTACTTCCTATTCAGGACAATATGATCCTCTGTTTAAATTTCCAGTTTAATGGAGGTAACAACATTTTAGGCTACAAGTTTTAAATAACATAAAATTTGAGTTTTTATCAATCCCAAAAATTGCTGTCTTGAAATTTTTTTCTTATTATCAATTTTTCTCATTTTTCATAATATTTTCCTTTGTTGTTTATTAGTTTCCAACTTTGGGCCATGATGCAGATAACATGTCAAGAAAATGTGGGAAATGGTTTTTAAGAAATACAAAATAATTTGAATGGATCATATGAAGGCACTCTGAAATAGTTATTTTTTAAAATATAAATGCACTCTAGTTTGGGCTTGGGTGCAAATGTTGGAGGATTATAGGCATATTGTAGTTCCTTTGTGCCACAACATTTATAGTAAATTGCCTTAAGCAAAAAACTAAGCAACGTGGAAATGTTCATGAGACCCAAACAATTTAATACCAATTCAAATTCATTTAAGCCTGTGAAAACATGCAAGAATTGGTTGGGAAATTTTAATAATTTCCTAGAATCTCTGGCTACAGAATCTTAACCTTCTTGTCACTTACGTGGAATCCAAATGTTTATGATGAAACCCTATAAACCCTGAAGATAATATAAATTAAATCAAAGAATTGCATTTTTGCTTGGCATTTTTTCACAATGTATAAACAACAATTAAGAGACATTTCTTCTAGTTGAACTAAAAACTCTAGCAACATTTGCATTTTTATAAATGTCATGATTGAGTAATATAAATCTGAATCCATTCCTGGTGTTTTCATCACTGGCATCTTGGCAATCGGGAGGCAGTAACAACAGCTTGGAAATAAACTTCTAGACTTGATTAATGCCAGAAATTTTTAAATTTAAATTTTTGCCAGCAATGTTCTAGTGCAGGGGTCTCCAAAGTAGTCAATATCAACCCCTGGGGGTTGATGGGTCTATTCAATGGATCAATAAATGTCTGGTGATCAGAAGTGGGTAAATAAATGCGGGGAGTGGGGGGGATCAATTGAACTTTTGGGGTTGACTGCTGAAATTCATATAAGATTTTAAAATACATAAAATACAACTTGCTGATACATATATTGCTGACCATTGAACATACTTCATGCACATACCAATCTACAATCACACAGAGGCAGCCATGACAATTCTTTTACTTATGGCATCATTAAACACTGCAGAGACAGAACCCAACTGAAGGTAGAATGCTGGAGGGTAAATGTATAAACACACAGAAACATTCCACCCACTACACACATGCAGGGAGAGAGAGAGAGAAACATGTCACATACAATTCTCACCTTGGTCAAGTTGCTGTTGATTAGATCAGCTCAGTGTCCGATACATAGCACATGCTTGCTGGCCAGAGCCAGCATCAGATGGCTGTAGGTGCCATCTAGTCAAGAGTCAGTCAGTGTATACTCTACACCCGTAGTTATCAAAGTGGTGTTAGTGAACTGATAGCTGTGCATTTACTTTATAAGTTTGCCCATTTCTATAATGGTGACCACGAATGCTAAGAAGTGTAGACAATAGTCACAAGAATATTTGAAATTTGGATTTGTGCCTTTACAAATTTACTAATAAAACAATGCCTATGTGTCTGTTATGCAAAAAAGAAAACTTTCAGAAATGATGCCATGAAACCTGTAAAGATGAAAACTCAGTGTGTTCTAAAATCTTTACAAAAGATGAATTATATTTTCATGATTGTTGATCTTTTTTAACATCTTTTTTGATTGAAAAAACAAAAAAATGAAGTATTTTGTTTGAATTGGAAATATCATAGAAACTATCTCACTTGTTGGCTATATGGGAGTTTCCTTACTTTGCTTAGTAGTAATGACAATGGAAGTAATTAGCAGAAAATAACTGGATGTACCAGAAATCATAGCACTAACCGAGCCCTATCCGGTCTCTTTTCCATTCTCTTTTTTCAGTGGCCTCTACCTTCAAGGCCAGCTCTTTTCCACTTTTCTCTTTCAGAGTTCATAACTTTCAAGGCCCATCTCAAAGGGCTATTCAACCCTTGCTGCAGAAGACACAAGACCTGTTCTGGCAGCTTGACTTCAGATTCTCATTCATCATGCGAACAGGCTTAAAAATCTCCCCCTCAAGATGCTTACCCAAAGGAAAAACTAGACACAACCTTTGCTGCAGAAGACACATACCATTCCTAAGGCAATTTTACACTCAGATTTTTCATTCTCCCTATGGGAACAAATAGAGAAAAAACAAAACATCTATTCAAGAACTTTGTTAAATGGGAAATCCAATGATATTTGTCCCGAAAATACTATTTTGCACTCCATTTTAACCATGAATAAAAGCTGTTAAACAGTTATTTCGAGCATTGGGTCTTCATTTCACTCTTACTGCCGAACACACACACACACACACACACACACACACACACACACACACACACACACACACACACAATTGGGAAAATTCCTACAATATTTCAAAATCAGTAGCCTTTAAATCAAAATGAATCTATTTATATTGGAAACATTATAATCAAAGATGTAAATGTTTTCTACATTAATTTTCTCCTAACAGTATGGTAGATTATAATAATAAAATTGAGCCACTCAATTCAATATTGATCAATAATTGCTCCTAATAACTGTAAAGGAAAATTGATATCTTATCTGACCATCATATATAATTGTGCATAAAAAAAACTAATAATAATAAAATTAATTTTGAAACATCTCTTACTAAAAGTGTACTCCCCACTTAGTGTATCTTATAGTAAGTTATATTTTAGTTCTTTCCTTTCAGGCAAAACTGATAACAGTCCTGTGAATATTTTATTTGTAAAACCTGTGAAAATCTGCACAAAAATTAACAATACAATCACTGACTTATTTCATATTGATACATTCAAATATTTTCCCATAATGTCTAAAATGTAAATTAATCTTAAAATATTAATTAGTTAATTTAAAACTTACTCAACTCATTATTCTAATGTGTAATTAATGTTTATTACATTTAAAAGTAGTTCCTTAATCTTTCTTTAAAAAGTAAATTTTATTGAGGTTAATGTATTTTTAAATTTATTGCAATGTGTTTTATTAGAACAAAACCCATTCTTGACTAATTTTTTACCCTTATCTATGTACACTATTTCCATTATTTGGACTATTGTCCCTATATTTGTTGCCATATTTATCACAACGTTTTGGCCATTGTATGCTCCAGCTTTCTTCAGGTGGTTGGAATGTTGAACTGAACCCTTGATTTCACTCGTTGGGGTAGACTGTTCTAGTTCCACGTGCCATGTCTAATGGATGTCATATCAGTTATCTCCTGTTACTTCACCTCTCCAAGTTCTCCACTGCCTTAACAGCCACACAACCCTTTGGATCCTGTCACTGGATCTAACCAACAGCCTTAAGGACACATGGCACAGTGGATAACATTTACTTTTAATCTAAAACATTCTGAATTTATTATCCATAAATTGTATAAAACATTGAATATAATAATAATATTAACGCATTTCTTGCACAAAGACAAACATTCGTTATCGGATTCTTGCTGAACTTGAACACACAAATCCTAGAATTACCATCAGCAATCTCACCACTGACTTACACCAAATTGACTAATTTCTAATTAATTTTATGAGGTTATAAATATTATGTTTCTTGGTATATGTTCCAAGAAAAAGGTCATATGAAATTCGGAACAACTCTGCAAACAAATTACTCCAATCTCAAATTATACCTCTTATTTTTGAAAACATACCTGGTAAGCCATTACTGATTTATAATTGAAAAATACACTGCTTATTACAGTACTCAAACTTGCATCGAAACTGTGGTTGTCAAACTACTTACCACTTCACCAAAGTAGTTCAGCTTTCGCAAAAGGTGTTGTGATGTGCACATATAAGCAATCAGGATTTTGTAAATTTAAAACAAAGTGTTTCAAACAGTTTGCCACTTACCCAGCAATTGGGAGTTCGAATCTCACTTTTAGTTTGTGCACCACCATGCATCACTAAAAGTGAGATTCGGACTGCCAATTATTCAAATATTTTACGAAAAATAAATATGACTACTTTATTCAATTTGCCATTGAAACAAAAGCCTAGCACCAACTGCTATCATTTTGCACGCACGCAAATATTTTTTAATAAAATGCGTCTTTGGCAGGGTGCGAACCAACATACATATTTTTCATCATTGAAGTATTGTGTATTTCTTAGACTCTACCGCTATTCCAGTGATGCAGCCATAAAGAGTAGATGTTTTTAGTACATACAAAACTAATGATTAGTGATCTCAAGGAATTAAAACACTAACCCAGATCATTTCAACCACATAGGCAGTTTCACAGGTGAATACCATATTGTCCTAAAACTTGACAACCATCCTGTCATCCATGCAACCAAGAAATGTCCCATCCATATGAGACATGAGGTTAAGACCGAGCAAGATGACATGATGAAACGGCATCATTCGCAGAGTAAGGTTTGTATGTTCACAAGAGTAACGGCAAACTGTGTGTTTGGACCCCAAGAATCTAAACAGAGCAATCATGTCACCACAAGACTCCCACAATGGAGGAGCTCGTGCACAAACTCTTTGATGCCAAGTACTTTTCCAGACTGGATGCTAAGAATGGATACTGGTCGATCAAGCTCGATCCTGAATCACAGCTACTGACCACCTTCAACTCTCCTTTTGGAAGGTATTGCTTCCAGAGCATGGCTTTCGTCATAGTCATGTCCCAGGATGTATTCCAGCAGAAAATGGATTTGATTCTGGAGAAATGCTCTGGTACATTACGACTAATAGACGATGTCATAGTTTATGGCAAAATCAAAGAAGAATGTAACTGAAATTTGCACAACCTGATGAAGATATCAAGTTGAATGGCTCAGGTTTATCAGTGAGAAATGCACAATTGACCAAAAGTAGATACACTTCTTTGGGGCCATATATGACAAAAATGGAGTATGCCCTGATCCCCAAAACAGTGTCGGAAACTAAAATGTTACCCAGCCCAAAAAGCATCACTGATCTACAAAGAGTTCTAAGAAACATCACCTACATGGCACCTTTCATTCTGTATCTCTCTGATCTCACATCACAAATGAGAGAGCTACTAAAAGAAAAAAAAACAGTCAGAGTACAGATGGACTGAAAGTCACCAGAAGTCCTTGCAAACAATCAAAGACCTGATTTGTAAAGAAATGCTGCTGACATATTTTGATCCTGAAAAAGAAACTGTGATCCAGGTAGATGCATCCAATAGAGGCCACGGCACAGTTTTGCTGCAGGGGGAAAACCTATAGCATTTATGTTGAAATCTCTGACAGAAACAGAGCAATGATATGCTAACAATGAGCGGGAGCTCCTAGCTGTTGTTTTCGGATGTGAACATTTCTGAATGTACATCTATGGTAGTGCCTTCCAAATAGAAAGAGATCACAATAACTAATATTATTAGTTAATAGTTCATCCAACATACAAAAGAAGTTTTGTTTATTAAATTAAAATTAGCTCTCACAATAAGATCTTAATGTTTTTACATTTATAGATAAATAATACAAATATCTAAATTGAAGTTCTTCAACCATCATTCGGGTCTCTTCCAACACTTTAAAAAGAAGCTCTTAATTTTTGTTTGTGTGTATACTCCATTTATTGGTGAGAAGTAAGAATGTTATTTTTTTCATATCAAGAAATTTAGTTGCTTTTAGAAAAACTAAATATTTGATAAGTGTCAATTTTTAATCACCCCCAAAAATCTAATCAGTCATCGCAATCTAATGTTTTGTCACTGGGATTGTGTTAATTTCAAGCCTTTATTTTTTGGTATGTAAATATTACATCCAGTATCCTTATAATATACAGCCTTGGCCAAAATTATGGAGCACCAATGAAAAATCGAAATTATGATTCAAACTTATATATTTAAAGGTTAAGAATAGTGGAGTAAACATTAATAACAACAATCAATATTTGGTATGTCCTCCTTTTGCCTTAATAACAGCTTTTATCCGTTTTTGCATATTATTGACTAAGTTGTTGCAGGTGGTAGGATCTATTTTCTGCCACTCTTCATGGAGTTTGGCCTCTAATTCTTTTTTTGATGAACATTTGTGCATTCTCACTCTTTTCCCTAAATGGGACCACAAAGTTTCAATGGGATTTAGGTCTGGGGATTGAAGGGGCCACTTCATCACTGTAATGCCTTTTTACTCAAACCAACCTATTGAAACTTTTGACGTATGGCATGGAGCATTGTCTTGTTGGAAGATTACATCACTTGGAATGTTATTATTAAATATTTTAGTCAAAGAGGTTCGGTAAACCTGGTCCAGCATGTTAGTATAAATTGTGGAGTTCATTCTGCCCTCACATGTGTACAACATTCCAGTGCCTGAAGAAGCCATGCAGCCCCAAACCATTACACTTCCTCCTCCAAATTTTACAGTTGGAACCACACAATCAGGATGAAATGCCTCTCCTTCCCTACGGCGAACATAAACCGCTCCAGGAGTGCCAAAAATCTGATGCAAAAAAAAGAATTTGTTACAATTTTTGAATAAATGTTATGGATGTGTATTCACATAAAAATTTCAATTATTACATCCAAAGTTTAGGAATGAGAAGCTGTTAACTTACCTCAAAGTTACTTTCGTCAGACCAAACAATTTTGCCCCAATCATCAGGTGTCCAATTTTCATGGTTTTTTGCAAATTCCAGTCGTTTTTTCTTGTTGGCCTGAGACAAGTATGGCTTCTTCCTGGTTTTGCATCCTTTTAATCCCACTTCTAATAACCTTCTTCTCACTGTTCGAGCTGATATGCTTTTGTTTGCACCCTCCCTAAGTTCAGCAGCAAGCTCTGAAGAACTTTTCCTCCTATCTGCAAGGGATGCTCTTTTCAAAGATCTGTCTTCCCTGGCGGTTGTAGACATTTTACGGCCTTGTCCTTTTCTGTTTTTGAAAGACTTTGTTTCCTTGTACCTTTTAATCGTTGTTTGAACCCCCTTCCTTGAACATTCCATCTTCCTGGCAATTTCTACCTGAGAATATCCTTCATCAGATAAAGCAACAATTTGTGCCCTTTTAATCTCTGAAAGCTGCTTCTTTGGAGGCATTTTCAATTAGATATACTATTATAGCACTGGTAGGAATCAAATATTACCCGAAAATTACGAAACAACCTTTAGTATGACAATAAATCATTTTGAATATTGGAATGAATTTAGTACGAAACTCAGCTAAAGCTCTTGAGAGAGGCTTTAAAGCAAAAAAATACTACAATCTACTGTTAAATATTTTACATTTGCTCTCAATTGTTCACTGTACGATTCTTAACCTTTAAATACGTAGGTTTAAACTATTATCTCAATTTTTTTTATAGGCGCTCCATAATTTTGACCATGGCTGTATTTAGTTTATCAAACAACTGCAAAAGATAAAATGCTTTTAAAATAACTGAAGTATTTACAGAAGTAAAACTTTAATTGAAAGATAATTGTAAAGTTAATTGGTAACAAAAGAAAAATAATTTTTGTCTTTAAAGACGTTAGACATTTTTGAAA
The DNA here is from genome assembly GCA_964036315.1 of Acanthosepion esculentum. Taxonomy (NCBI): domain Eukaryota; kingdom Metazoa; phylum Mollusca; class Cephalopoda; order Sepiida; family Sepiidae; genus Acanthosepion; species Acanthosepion esculentum. The sequence continues at coordinate 75,667 of OZ038512.1, read as the reverse complement.
CAAAAAGTAAAACTGAACACTTCAGTCCAGTTCAGTTTGCTAATCTGACGGTTGCCAATAGAATGTAAAAACTTTAGATATCACTTGATAAAAAAACATTATCTATCCCAGACATTTTTTTAAAGTAAATTTATGTATTAATTAGATTTAGTGAAAATTTTAATTTTTGCTTAAAAATACATTTCCATGCTTGTGAAAGCATTCAAATAATTATTTTCTTATCACACTGCCTTCTATGATATTTCGCTTAAAACATTTCAAATACAGAAACTGTTACAATCAAGAGCCTTGTTTTCTTTGAGTAAAAAAAAGGGTTACAAATATTTAAACTTTATCAAATGTTGAATAAACAATGGAATCTAAAAACAATGGAAAAAGGATTTTAAAAAATACTTAATATATTTACTCTTTATTTTGATAATTTTATTAACTACAGATGTCAAAATATTTCATTGTACTGGCAAGGTTTTGTTTCTTTTAACTATTTTCATATGTAAATTTATTAATGGAAAAATTGATAAAGAAACTATTGAATGTTATTTTACCTATAAATAAATCGATTCCTTTCTTCTACTAAAATTATAAACATTTGCAACAAATCCATCCTGTGACAGAGAAGAGAGTCTGGGAAAACACACACACACACACACACACACACACACACACACACACACACACACGTATATTTTTTATTGAAATTGGAGTAGATCTAAGTATTGAAATTAGATCAGAGCATTTTTGTTTACTGATGGGAAATCTGATCTAGGCCATTTGAATTGGGTCATTAGAAAAGAATGAAAATGATCAAAATAATTTTTGTTGGTTAAAATTATAAATAGAGCTTGAGTAAGAAAGGAGGACCTTTAGAATTCACATGATTTTGGTTGATGCAACCCGAACCCATGATAATCGCAGGTGAAGTAGTAGGACCAAGGGTCGATTATGACTAGCCAAATTTATCTATATAAACGTGTAGTTATGCTGAAAAAGTGACAGTCAGAAAAGGCAGACGAGAGAGGTGAAAGGTTGCTTTTGTCTCGTCTGTCGTCGAGTGCAGTCGAGCTGGGTGGAGAGATATCGGAGATTGAAAGTGAGCAGAGTTGAATTGAAGGCTCGAAGAAGTACAAAAGTGACATCAGGATTGACACAAAACCCCTGCTAACATGTACTGTTGATATAAGTACCACTGCTCCGGCTACCATAAAGATTACTACTACTGTTACTACTGCCGAGGAGGAACGCAACTATAAACTTTAAGCCGCGCACAGAAATCTTTATCTCTTCATTGCAAGAGTCATATATCATTCTGAGATGATTTCACAACAAGCTAATCACAACCCACTCTCTCTTTGTCTAGAATCCAGTGTATGAGTTTTTATGTCAATTACTTTCTTTTCTGTAACCCGTTTCTTTTCTGTACTATTCTTTTCTGCTATATAAAAGACATTAACAATTCAACCATTGAATAGTTGCTTGTCCAGCTTTCTGCAGATATATATTTTTTTGGTGCATTCTATAAATTTCTTAGCACAGACTCTCCAGCCGTGTCTACATCTTCAGTCAACCGTGAATGGATGAATATCACTTCTGCTTTCTGGTTCAAACCAAACACAATGTTGGCAGGAAGCAAGATTAAACCAGTGGACTGGTTGAATGATCTATGGATGCTCAGAGGTCCTACGGTCACTCCCTTAAGTTCGGTTAAGACCAAGTAGACACCTCAACCCAGAGAGTAAGACGTCAAAGTTTGAGGGGCTGGAGTGAAAGTGTTAGAAAAAATGAAAAATTATCAAAAAATCAAGGAGTTATTCACATTTATTAATTGCAGAAGTGATATTCAAGGTACTTAGAAAAGACCCAAATATAATTTTCTACAACTTAAAAAAGAAAAAAAAAGGTCTATTTTTGGATTGAATGCTGACCCCACACTTAGAAATAGCGCCTCTGAGTCGCCCACATTTGGGGCGATCACAAAGGTCAACCCAACCGGAGTGCAATGGAAGGGCCTTGCTCTGGGAGAATGGCCTAGCTGATCACCGTTAACTCCTATGCCATATTTACTTGACCCCCGATTGAGTCAGGTTGTGACACAAGGTCAGTTTTTAACGTGGGGACCTGAGTGTTTTCACTCAGGCCGCTGGTCTTAGCTGGTCATAGCTTGTCCAAGCTGGTCTAAGCTAGTCATAGCCGGTCCAAGCTAGTCATTGCCATGATACTACCAGCACAAGGACGGATTGCTGTGCCAGGTAACGATAATTTTGACCAGCAGGTGCTTGTATTATATACGGCAAAAGTTCTGTCACTGCCTGCAACGGTTTTCCATGGCTGAAACGTCACTTCATTAAAACTGCCAGAAGAAACCAATCGAGCTAAACCAATTTTTTTCAAACAGCAAAATCTATTAGTAAACCTTTCATTTTAGTTTCATTAACAAAAGCCAGAATTTAATGAGTTAACTCATAGCAAGTTTTTATTATCATGCGTGTTAAAAAGGTCAAGGTCTTTGAATCAAGAGGAAATTACTCATTTAGAAGTAGGTTCGATTTTAAAGAAAAGAGCAACGTTTTATTTTTACAAATCATTTATTCTAAATTTTTGTTTAGAAAAGGAAAAAATAATCAACACTCATTTCTTTTTTACTAAAATATTTTCTTAATTTGACCTGAAACGCAAATTTATGAACAATGAATAAAAAAATCATAATAACCATAATTACCCCTCTTTTTTATGACTTGAATAAAACATTGCATCCTAATTTCAGGGCTACGTTATTGGACAGAGACAATTAGAACTGCATTCAGTCTTTTTTTTATTTTTCTCTCTCAAGCACACCACTGAGAACTTTTGAACACTACTAATTTGTCAAAAAATTTGTTTGTGTTTAAAATGTAATAATTTAAAAAATATTCCTTTCTAATGAAAAAAAGCAGTTCAATTTTTATTTCAATTTACTAAAGGGTTTCCACAAATATTTGATTATAAAAAGAAAGAAATTAAGAAAATTTCAAAACTGAATATCAGCAATAAAATTCAAGCACAGAATTTTACCTTGTTTCACATCAAAATTTTAATTTTGACATTTTGAAAGAAGTCTTAACTCAAAGCTCTTGCATACAAGTGAATATTGAAAATAAATTTTTTATAAGCTAATTTTAATAATAATTTTAAAAAAGTTAGATTCCTTTTGTAATTATTTTCAAAGTATAAGACTGGAAAATAATATCAGTCTATTTCCATTATTTTTCTTCTCGGTTTATCTTTGACACACAACTTAGATTTGTCTTTGAATATAAAAACATAGCATTTTAGTGACATTGTTTGAAGAAATAAAATTTTTCTGATGAATAATGAATTTTTACAAGAATTTTTTCATTTTTTTTAAAATTTTAATTATAATAATTTATAATAGTTTAAAATCATGTAGTAAAATTCTGTATTGGGCTATTTCCTGGATGTGATATAGTAATTAAGTGGAAACAAAATTTACGAATCCAAAATTGAAAAGATTAATAAACGTAGTTACACTATTCTATTTTTAAAATAATTTCTTATTTTTTTACTCAATTTGTTCCCTTTTTCCTCTATGAAAGGCTAAATGTGACATTATTATGAAACGGTTATGTGATCTAAGAGTTTTGTCTCTTTATAGACAAATTAATTTAAGAAAATTTTATAGTATTTTAAATTTGTTTTATTTTTGCATGAAGCATCTTCGAAAGGTAAATAAAAGTCAATAAATTATTAGATAATTGCGAAAAATATGTTAATTTGTAAAAATTACTTGGTAGTTAAAAACCAAAAATTAAAATGCGTTCACTTAGATTTCATAAATTTATGTCAATTTTAGTCAACCATACTAGCTGTCATTGCTTCGTCACTCAATTGTCCATCAATCATCACCTCAGACAAACAGGACTAATCATTAACAAATGGTTGTATATTATCTTTTTATGCTATAAGTAATATTTATTTCAAATCAGATTAATTTAATGTTAAATTTTCTAATTTTACTCAAATAATGTGTCAGAAATATATATATATATATATATATAAAAATTTCTTTTTTTGGAAGAGTTTTAAAATTGATAAATTTGTTTTGTTTACAAATTTCTTAAAATTAAAATAATGACCCCTTTTAAGAAATCAAAATTAAATTTGACATTCCAGTCTATATATTTTCTATCTGAAATACACAAGAATATTTTACTTACTGAAAATAATAAATTTAATCCCTGAGTATTCAATTAAAGCGAAAATGAAATCTTCAACAATGCTTTTTCATTTTTAAAAATTCATTCTAAACCTTAGGTACCAAAAATTTATGTCAAAAAAGTGGAGGTATCTAAACAATAGTGTCCTTAATATAACTTATTTACAAAACAATTAAAAGGTTTTCTAATTAAATAATGTCATAGTTTTATTGCATTTATTATTTTACAATTCAGAGTAGATTTTCAGTTAGAATAGTGAAAGTTTTTAAAAAAATTAGGTGATTTACATTTTCCAAGGTGTCCTGCTTTTAACAAATAAAAAAAAAATCAAGAAATAGAAAGTTTTTTTTGCAAAATTTCATGAAATTAAGTAAGTGGGGGTTAACATATGTAAAAAAAAAATATATTTTTTACCAAAATTTTCTAAAACAAAAAATTTCAAAAATAATTTCATTCATTTGTGAATAAGATCTGGAACTTTCATTAAAATCAAACAATTATTTGATTTTTATAAAAATTTCCACATGAAAGTGTTTTCAATAGAAAAAAAGCACAAAAAAGTCAGTGTAATTATTATGCAACCCCAATGAGGTAAACAAAACAAGATTTTAACTAAAATTTTGAACGTGTTAGAAAGGATTAAGAAATTAAAAAAAAAATCAAAAAATACTTTGGTCTTTCACCTTAATAATAACATAAACATTTTGACTATAAAACTTTATTTTTATTAAGTTTGTGGCCGTTTTCATTACACTATGCTGTTTTCCATGAAAAAGTGGCAATACCTAATTAAAACTATTTTTAATATCTAATTTTAGGTGTATTTGCTAAATAAAAACAAAAAGTTACGTTTCTTCTTCCTTATTGATGTCTTTGTTACAATAAAAATAATATACTTCATCGGATGTGACTGCACTGTTGCATGCTACTGCATGGAGGCAAAATAAAATAGTTGTATTAATGAGATGAGAAATCAATAAGATCCAGGAAATCTCTTTGAACTTGTCAACTCATCTTTTCATTACATAATGAAATAAAATAAACTTAATAAAACTAATGAATTAAAAGAAATAAACTGAAAACTCAAATTTTGTTATGACTCTCATTACAATCTCCTTGCAATAGATGAGGTCAATCAATTTTTTCCAACGTCAAAATATTATTCAGTTATGTATTTTGTTTTAAATAGATTATCATTTCATTATGGGAGACAAATTATTTTTTCTGGGTCTTTCTACATTCAAATAATCTAATTTCTATAATGTAATGTGGTGAATAGATTCAACTGTTGACTCTCTCAACAATAGTTGTGATGCATTTATGCACTTCAGATGTTTTATGTTACAAAGCACAATATGATTAGCGTAACATGATTATTGAAATTAAAATGTTTACTTTATTAATTTTTACTGATAATAAATAACAAATGATCATATCTTGCTTTATATATAATTTCTCAGCATTCATAGTGTCCCTAAGTTCATAGGAAATAAAAACAATATTATTGATGCTTTCTTGCATAAAATTAATGTTTTATATCACTTAAAGATAGTTTTCTTCATTGTGAAATTAAATTAAATTGGAATTTGAAAATATTTAACAATTTTTTTCATAAAAATATAACAAAAAATGATTTTTGGTTGCTTTTTAATTGTTGACGAATGATAAAAATAGAATTTATATAGAAAGCTGCTGGTATTTCATGATGCAGTTGTCATTTCTACGTGTTTGAAACTATCATCCTGGCTGCAATGAGAAATACTATGTGTAGACATTATTGATTTCTTTTTTTTTCTTTAAGAAAACAAACAATTTTCACAAGCTGTTTTTGTTTATCAAATTTTAACAGTGACTTTTAATATTCTTCTTCAATTATAGAATACTAGCAGCCATATCCAGCTGGTCAATCAGAAAAAAACACTCAACTAGAATGGAGCAAAAACAGCACCGTGTTTAGATGTAACAGAGTCTACCTTCAATTACTTTAAAGTACTTTCAATAAAAAACATTTCGAATTAATGCAGTTACTGATATAACAGAAGTAGTCTGTATTTATTCAATTAAAGTTAGCCAAGGACATGTAGAGGTAAACAGGCAAGATGAAGAGCCACTTCAGACCACAATTATTTTGGAGTTTTTGAAATTTAACTTGTTAGTGTGCTACCAGGGATGTAAAAGAGGATACATTTATAAAGCAATTATTAAGTTTGATGAAAAATGGTTGAAAGATCAATGAAAAATAAGAAAGAAACCAGTAAAAATCGCCATATATGCAGGTTTTCATTATATGGGCGGACTCAATTATCAAGTTAAATGACTGTTAAATGATCAACTTATTCTTGGCTACAATTGAGTGAAGTTTGTATTAGATTGCTTGAAAATTGAGGGAGTTTTTAGTTTAAAACTTGTGTTGAAATCAATTTTTTGTTTTTCACATATTTTCACTAAACAGAGTGGCATAGAAATAAAAATGAGGTATCATTGAGTTCATCATGATGTAAATAGCCTATATACTGAGTATGAATGAAATCGGAGGAAAAAAGTTGAATGTATTGATTATAGATCAGCTTTATCGATTATTGTTTTTTTTTTATTTAAAAATTATCAATTTTTTATGCTAAGAATCTATCTTTTACATTGTATAATATATGTGCCAAGTTTGGTCAAAATTGGTTGGATGGATCTCAAGTGAAAAGGTAGCACACACACAGACAGACAGACAGACACAGACATCCTCTGTTTTATATATAAAGATTTTTTTGTTTGCAAAGTTTTAGTAGAGTATATAACATTTGAATAAATCTGCTATATTTGTTTTTAAAATTAGAAAAATTAATTACTTTTATAGATAATTTATTAAAACAGATGAAATGTACTATACTTTTAGGATATAAAAAAGGTATGCCATAATTATTTAGTATTAAAAGATGATTTTCAGTACATATCTTGCAGCTAGGCTTCCTTAATTATTGATAATTAGCTAAATATTATATTCTACTTCTAATAATATTGAAATATAGAGAATTTTCATATAAAACTCTCAAAATTTGAGAATTACACTGAAATTAATTTATTTTTTAAGAATTTAGTGTTTCACGGTCTTTATTTTCTAAAACGTTTTTGGAGGATTTGTAAAATTCAGGTGTGAAATATATTTGTTTATTAATGAATATGTTAATTTTGTTGAAATTAATTCAAGTCATATCTATATTTCATAATATATTATAGATTCATATTAACAATAGATGCTATTTTCAGATAAATATCCTATAAATATTATAAAGGCATTTAGCTTAAAATAAAAATATCTGAACATTTTTTTTGTACATTATTTTAATAATTTCTTAATTCAATAGGAAAAACCATTTTATTAAGCCACTTTTACGTTTCTTTAATATTTGTGGCTTGCTACCTTTTTGTGGGTGGCATTATACTGACAATACAAACACAGGAAGTGTGCCTTTTTTATAAAAAGGTATTTTTATTAGAATTTAGAACAAAAAACTAAATTGTGACTCTGCTAAAAACCCAAACCTGTGGTATTTTTATTCACTACCAAACGACACATTTCTTTACAGGATTCATGTAAGTTCCTGGCTTACAATTAAAAACTTTTGAAAATTCATATGAATTCTGTAGAGTACCAATGACCCTGAAAAAATACATTAAAAAGGAGAAGATTCAGAGGTCAATTTTAACATTGCTTATTCAAAGCTTTAAATAATCATAGCCCCCGAAAATAAATTGCATTTTTGTGATTTTAAAATATTGACGTTTGTTATTTTCATTATTTCTTTATCATTTTCTGAAACAAAAGAAAAGCAATTAGCATTCCTATTCACACCTTTACATTCACAAACCAATTACTCTGAAATATATATATATGTAATTTCTATATATATTATTTATATATTATATATGCATGGTACTTATTGGAAAGCACTCAATATCAGTGATAGAGATAACATACTATTAATTAATTAAATAGAAAATAATCTTAATGCTTTTTATATTCTGATGTTTCTACATTCACTGAAATTTTTGGGTTGTTAATCCGTAGATTTTTTCCAGATGAGGAAATTAGATGTGCATCCATTTTAAAATCTGCTTCTAGTCATGAAAATTATTGTTCAGAATCATGAAAAAATTCTAAATAAAGCTTATTTTTTGAAAACTTGAACTTATATTAGGTATCACCAAAATGTGTGCACACTTTTAATAACGAAAACAAAGAAAAATACTGCTTCCAATTTATCATGAACATATACTGAAAATTAATCTAATACAATTCAAAAAAAGAATTTTGTTGAGAGCTGATACTTGGATAATTTAATAAAACATTATTTTATGCCATAAAAAAACCCTACTATCAACAGTTATTTTAAAATATTACTTGTAATTTTTAGTACAAATCTGAAATGAATCCAGTTCATAACAAAATGTTTTAATTAAATGAAGAATCAAAAATAGATATAGTTTAATGCTATTTTCAAATATGAACTGGATTTAAATTTTATATTTCATTTTAACTATTTTTTTATACAACAATAGGTATAAAAAAAATTAAATAAATTTTGAGTTTCATAACTTATTGTGTCGGATTTTTTCTGCCGACAGATTGGGGGAGGAAAAACTCATACAGTCAGGCAATTCAGAAGTGTTGTACCCTAAACTTGATGTGAAAGGAGAAAAATGATAGAAACTCTTGCCTGTTGTAGCAGCACTTCACAGCGTCCCCAGGTAATAAGTTTGATGCAACAAATTGCATAGTTGCTTACATGAAACATTTGTCCTTGTAATAGTAACAGTATCTAATATTGTAACTGTTTAATGTAGTAACATACTAATAGAACTAACAAAAGTATCTGGAAGATGAAAAGGATTTCCTTTATAACTTTCCAGACGGTGTCAATTAAATGTTTTGTAATCTCATCCATCCAATCAGACAGGATCTACTACAACACCAAACATAAAAAACTGGTTGACAAAGAGAAACAGATTCCCTGTTTCTTACTTTGACTGACTGCCACACAACTGTTGGAATTCTATTGCTTCCCCCCTCTCCGCATTGAATTTCAAGGTAAGTACAACAATTGGTTATATGCAGTTAAAGATATTTATGTTTAAAAAATAAATTAATACTGTTCTCTAGATTAAAGTACAGAGGACAAAAACAACTATAGCTTTTTATGCTCAATGTAGAGAGGCAACAAATCTTATTGGTTTGTGGGTGCTCAGCTTGTCTGCATCCAGGCGGAGAGGAACCCAGACGAGATTATGCCAAAGAGCAGAGTCTTTTCTGGGAGGTAGACAGCTACCAGACGCTGTGTATACGGGGTCTATGGGCAATTTTTGTCCAAGCCCACAGGCTCAGATTTGACCCACATAAAAATTGGCCTTGTGCCACATCCCATCTTTTGGGGAGGTTGGTAAATACCACTTTATGTGGAGTTAGCAGTAGAAGAGTTGTTGGTTTATAACTTTGACAACTGCTCATGGCTTACCATGTGGAAATAACCATTATTTTCACTATGTTTAAAGGAAAATGGATTTTATTTTTGCAAAATTCACATAAATTACTAAATTAAAGGAAACTGTTGTTCAGGACAAATATTGGATTTTTAAGAGATTTTACATTTTCTTTTTTCGTCTCTAATTTGATAAATGACCAGACCAATGTTACAAAATATCTAAAAACTAATTTAAATTATTTTCTACGAAAAAAAATTTAATTTAAAAGAAAAACATATAAAATATTTATTAGGTTGGTGCAAAAATAATGTCGTTTTCTCACATATGCTAGAACGTTAAAAAACGACATTATTTTTGCATCCACCTAATAAAATGCGGTGTGTGTGTGTGTGTGTTGAATATCACTCTATATAAAATTTGCATGTTCCAAATATCGATCCATAGTTTTTTTCAAAGGGAAACAACTCTTATAAGAAATGAAAGAGTTGTTTACCTTGAATTATTATTATTTTTTTTTTTTTTTAAGAAAAAAAGGAAGAACTGAAATGAATGACGCCTGTCAAGCAAGAGTTGAAATCTCTTATTTATATTCAATATTTATTGGCTGTTATACTCTTGTGGCTGAAATGTTTAAAAGCTGTGAATTAAAATAATAATGGTTAAATATGTAAATTTGGTAGCAGATGATAAAATATTAACTATTTTTTACCTGTCAAATTATATAAACAAATTTAGTAAATTACCGTATTTTCCGGCTTACAAGACATTTTTTTTCTAAGACGAATGTAAGGTAACACCGAGGGTCAAGTAAGCTTGGTAGGTCATCTAATTAGCTTCACTGATAGGGACATAGATTTGTATATTGAGTCATTACACTATGATATTAACTATCTATCTAATTCAACCTTTTATATGATGTAACCTCAGTACTTAGCTGTTACAAGTATTTCCAAGACTATAAACCTTCCTGGAGCCAAGCCACAATCTTAAACATGCTCTGTTTATGAGCAGCGGCAGGAATCTTTCTGCGCTTGACTAGTATTTCAATGCCATACTGTGACAGAGAGAGTTTGGGAAACATACACACGCACACACACGTATATATTTTTTTAACTGAAATTGGAGTGAATCTGAGTAGCGAAATTAGATCGGAGCAATTTTGTCTACTGATGGGAAATCTGATCTAGGCCATTTGGAATTGGGTCATTAGAAAGACAATGGAAAATGGTCGAAATAATTTTTATCGGTTAAAATTTAAAATAGAGCTTACTAAGCTATGAGGGACTTTGAAATTCACATGATTTTGGGTTGAAAGGAGCACCTGTGATAATCGTGTGCGGGCCAAGGGTTGATTATGACCAACCAGATTTATCTATATAAACGCGTAGTTATGCTGAAGAAGAGGCAGATGGGAGAAACGGAGAGAGTTGTTTTTGGCTTGTGTGTCGTCAAGATGGGTGGAGTTATGTCGGAGATTGAAAGTGAGCAGAGTTGAATTGAAGGCTCAAAGAAGTACGAAAGTGACGTCAGGATTGGAACAAAAACCCTGCTAACATGTACTGTTGATATAAGTACCTTTTAGATGATATTATTAAGAGAAAACTATATTTACAAATTATAAATGGAAAAGCTTAATACAAATCATCAAAAACCAATAATTTCTAAAAGAATTTTAAAGTTTTTTGTTGTGTGTATAAACGTGCTGATTATTGTAAGTACAGGTGACCATATCAGAAAATAAGATTATATAGTGTATTTAAAATCAACACTTCTAAAATTCCATAAAACATTAGGTTACGGAAAATATTTTCCTACAGTTTTAAGATTACTGGGTACTTAAAAATTAAATGATAAAGCTGCCCACGTCATTTTCTTCAATTATATTTTAAAGATAATGTCTCTGAGGAAGAACTTTAGATCTGTCAACATATCTACTATCAGGTTAAAAATGCATTTCTGTGATATTTTAAGCTGAAAGTAAATATTTGCTTCAAATCAAATTAATTATATTTTAAATTAGCTAACATTACTCAAAGTTACAGAAAAGTATATTTTATGTTTTGAAGATTCTTTTAATAAAGAGAATTACATTGCGTTGAAAAATGACTATCAAGGATGCTATTTTAGCAAAAAAAAAAAAAAAAAAAAAAAAAAAAAAAAACTCCTTTCAGTGAATTTAAATTAGTTTTTGAAATACAACAAAGTATTTGGATTATTGCAAATATTTAATTTAATTTATTAGCTTGAAATTAAAACTAAAATAAAAGTAAGATTTTCCATTTTTAAAAATTCATTTTAAACCTTAGGTATTGCACTTTCTGTGGGAGTCCATTGAGTTCTATCTGAATTCTATCCTCTTGAGATTTATGTGTGTGTGTGTGTGTATATATATATATATATATACCCTAGTGTAAATGGAATAAAGTTGAAGAGTTCAGTAGTAAGAAAAAAATAGAAATTGAACAGAAGTGAATAGGAAAGAAGCAGGCACAATTGTTTATCTTCTAAGAGTCTGAGACCATTTTTTTTATCAGAAAAATATTTTAAATAAATGAAAATCTGTAAATTATTGAAGTCTGCTAAAGTATTGTCAGTCAGAAATAATTAATCTTCATTTCGCTATATTTTCCTTTTTATACAACTTTCTTGGCTTTAATATTTTTTCTGGTAATTTGAATAAAATTTTACAGAAAACACACCAAAAAAATTTTGACTTACTATTTTAATCAGTATCATTCAAGAGTAAATGACTATTATTATCCAAGTTATGAATTTATCCATTTCCAGTTCTGAGTAGATTTCTTTTTCTTAACTCTTATCTAAAGTGTCATTTGTATTTTTGCTACATTCTTCTTCAAATACTCTGAAGTGCAACATATGCATATCATATGACACCTGATAACCTCACAGTAGTTTCATTTTTATGTCAAACATTCACAAACATGTAAGAAAATTAAAAATGAAATTTTACGTTCCATATGTTTCAGATTGAAGAAAAGTGAAAATTTTCAACCAGAATAGAGTGTATAGCTTTCTAAATTCAATACGCACTTATAAAAATTCAATTACCATAATTCTGAATTACAAAATTCAGTTATTTCACTTCCGAAAATGCTTGTTCATATTCTTTAAGGATAATTTTAATTCATATTGAAATAGGGAATGCAATAGGTGAATACAAAATGTAACATTTTTTGTAGCATTTTCTGATTAGTCAAGAATATTTCAAGTTCCACTGTTCTAATCAGTTTATGCAGGAGCAGGTGCTGCTAAATATCCATCATTCTGCAAGTGGTCATCCAATCAGATACAACATTGAAGAAAATTCTCATACAAGGGAAATAATTGTAATGCTTACCAAACTCCACTTAATTTTCCATTACAAATAACTTTATTTCATAATTGTTTCAATATTATGTTAAAGACATTTAATTTTGATGAACATCATGATTACCATCTGAATTGAAGTATATAAAAATCAGTTTCATGTGGATTTCATATTCATTGAAACACTTTCAGTTTAGTAGCTGTCAATTGAAATAAAGTATTTCATATTCATTGAAACGCTTTCATCGTAGTAGCTGTCAATTTAAATAAAGTATTTCATATTGAGAAACACTTCCATTTTAGTAGCTGTCAATTGAAATAAAGTATTTCATATTCATTGAAACGCTTTCATTTTAGTAGCTGTCAATTTAAATAAAGTATTTCATATTCATTGAAACGCTTTCATTTTAGTAGCTGTCAATTTAAATAAAGTATACATAGAACTTTGAGAAAACAACACATAATACATGCAGCACAGTATAATTCGATTTTTGATTGCAAGACGTCCTGAATCCAATTCAATTGTGTGTGCCAGAAATTGTAACTGACATAAAAATCCATTTACATAAAATGTAAGTTTCGTAGGACTAGTGAGTGTTGTGACACACGCACACATGTCACACTTTGCCTATTTATCGTCAGCATAGATAAAGACAAATGATGACTTAAAGTCAAAAGTTTGGCCCATATTTCTTCCAAAATGAACTTTGGACAATTTCTGATGGAGACTAGAATTTTTCATTTAGAATAATGTTGATTAATTTAGAATTTTGTTTTTTAGGAAAAGATAATTGGAATTTTGGTGAAAAACACGTAATCAGCTGAAAAAAAAAAAATATTTACTCAAGTCGATTGATTCATTCTAAATAGGAAGAACAGTTCACAGCTTTTAATCTTTTTTTTCATATAATTTTGCACAATATACTTAAAATGTAATAATAATAAATCTTATGGAGATTGAATCATTGAAAATGCAGGTTTGATTCGTTTTTGAATCCTTAGGTCCTCTTACTCGGCTGTGCTTTTTGATTTATTAAAAGAAATCCAAACTGGTCAGTAATTTTTTTTCCCATTTTTGACAAAATTAATTTAATAACTTTGAAAATTTATTACAACTTATTTTCTTATTAAAACTTGATTTTAAGTAATTTCATTTTGTAGGAAATTTAAAAAATTAATTTGTGATAGTTATTTTTACATATAAAATGATCAAAACTTTGAATATTTAACCTGGAATTAAAATAACAAGAAATTCAGCTACATCCAACTCGTATGTACATTAGTAAATGGAGGCACACTTGTTTTTATTTTTTAAATGTAATTAGCACAAAATTTAGTCTGTTTATTTATATTATTAAAGTAATAAATACTCAAGGAAAGGTTTTTATAATGTAAGTTATAACTTCAGGACCAAGAAGTATTTGAAAGAAAGAGATGTAGATATTTTCATTGGTTCCCTATTTACAGAATTTTCCATCAGAATAAAAAAGTGTATCAGCAGTTCAAAAAACTGAATCTGGTAAAAAAAAAATTATTTTAAGAGAAGACTACCAAGATAGCTTTAACTGCCAAGAAGACAATGACTTTTTTTTCAAAAATTTTACTTCTAATAAAATTAGTTTTTGAGGAACCTTCCCTATCAGGTCTTTCGAAGAACTTGAAAAGAAATTCCCAAATATCAAAGAACTCTTCTGAGAGAAATTAATTTGTCATGTACATGGTGTGGTAGAAGTACCACCCACATAATAGTAAAACATTAGTGGCAATGGTGTCTTGCTTGGGGTGATTCGCTTATAAAAAAATAAGAATTGCTGCTTTGCCGAGTCTTCCAAAGTATACAAAATTGGCACGAATATAAATATCATTCACACTTTCTTACAATTCTTAATTTTCTATGAATTGCTGTGTCTATGAAAATGTGTGTCTTTATACGCTGGATATGCTGTATTTAAGATTTCGAAATTTTTCTCTTAAAATATGGATTGGCGGATTTATATGAAGAAATATATTATTAATCAGAAAAAGACAAGTTAGGTATATATGTTGGATGCAGTAAAACATCCAAAATGCTGTGTTCGATCATTTATCAAGTTGACAGTTTCTGCAGCAGTAGGATGACACTTTTATACAAATGTTCTGGTCTCTTTGGATAACAGTTTCCCCCAGTCTGATCCAATCTTTCACAATATTCGACTATATTAACAGTCTGGTCATGCGGTATTAAGTCCATGAACAGCACAAAACTTGCATCCAAAAGTTATACTTGCCATCCATTCCTTCATTGATTTCTAAACTTTTAATTAAGGGGATGGATGCAGCTTGAACATGGAATCAATCATGGATCCTGATTATGACCTTTTTCTTTCTCTCAGACGACATTTATCTGGGATTCACACACATGACTGTTACTGCAGATGCCATATTCACCAACAATGCTATATTTTGAAAATTTTTAGGTGGAGGGAGAATAATAGACACTTAGTGTGTTAACTGGCCCTAAGAACCTGCTGATATAGTTTTTTTTATTGGACTGTGATTGGACAGTTCAAAAGTGAACTGCCCTCTTTGAAGGCGAAGTGAAAATACTATTGCAGCAGTTTTTATTTTCTGAAAGAAAATAGAATTTATATATATATATATATATATATATATATATATATATATGTTTGTTCATGCAATGAAACATGTTCAATAAATAAATAACATTATAAATGTTTTGTCCTGGCTGAAATAGTCAATCCTAAACAAAGCACACATAGCCTGAAGATTGCGTTCAAGTACGAAACAGACTTTCGCTGTTGAGTGTTGGCTTCAGTGTCCATTTTTATATTTTATATTTACATACACTCTATCCGTGATAGTATATTATACATACTATGTCTGGTTTTATTATGTAAGTCAATGCCTTCGCAATAAAATTTTGTCTTAACCTTTGGTAAAAATGTTCAGGATACATTTATTGCAAACCTATACCATGTGATTTTTCAGCTTCTCTATTTTCATCAGAAATATTTTTTCTAATATTTTGTTGAGATTGTGAGATTGTATTATACCACTACAATAGTATTCGGGATTCAGTCTAAAAGCAAAATATGAGGAATTTGTCAAGGGAACCAATTTCCTAAACATTCTTGAAGCGTTGAATGCTGTGACTACGCGGACAATCTCCCTGCTGACCTCCGACGTGAAAAGTCGGAAATTAATTGGGGTCTGCAGGGAAACGATGGTGGAGGCATTAAACGTTGCCCCCACAGATGCTAGCAAGGAGGTCCAATGCCTTATGGGACATTCTTCTGGCGAATGAAGAGGCCAAAAAATTGTCCGGAAGCATTCTCACGACAAAAAAAAAATGAAAAGGCAGACTGAATATATGGGAACTCACAAAACTCGAGTGACGATTCATGGAGTACCACCAAAGCGAGGACCGCATGGGAGCCTTTTTCGCCCAGTATAGTGAAGTAAACGAGGTCTGTGCGGTCATTGCCACTGGATACATTGTGCTCCAAATTACACTCAACCGACAGAGTTTTGGAGAGATCTTAACATGTCGGGAGAAGATGCTCGTGGTGGTCGAGGGAAGGAGACCGTGTTGTTGGACATGCGGTGCCTCGTGACACATGTCAAAGGAGTGCCCTGACAAGAAGGCAACACAACAACCCCAACTGCAAGCCATGGCAGCAGCAACACCACCACCAGTAGCAGCAAGAAAGACCTCCAATAATGAATGGACGGAGGTCAGGAGGGGCAAGGCATCAAAAAGCACACCCTCTATGAAAACCCAGGGACCCCCATCAGAATCAACACGAAGAGGTGAAACGGCAGCAGCAGCAACAACAAAAACCACAGCAATCAACACCACCACAACAGAAATTGCTGCCAAAATCTCCCAAGAAGAACAAGAAAGAAGAACAAGCAGAGAAGCAACACTCCAACTCTGAAATGGAGGTGGAGGAAATGCCTCTGCCACGTTGAAGAGGACTAGGAAGGAGGAAGATGACGTAGATCCAGTGGAAAAACGTGCTGGCCGAAGTAGGGTGGAGGGGCACATGGACAAAACCAGCTCCCTATCCATCCCTGCTTGTCCAAACAAGGAGTCACTCTGCTTTCCCTTTTCGTACTTCTTTCCCCTCTCCCTCAAATTCTTCACTCAGCTCCATCTCCCTCATGCATCCACTTCTTCCCCTCCCATCCCAGCAAGAGAGAAGAAAAAGAAACGGTTCCCGGGACCCGAAGCTATTTGTAAGGTCGTTTCGGGAGGTAGTCAAGAAAAACTTATCAAAACAGAAACGAGCCCTTTTTGGACTTTTACTAAAAATGGACAAGGTCGACGGCAAGTCGGTAGAAGACCCCGGAATTTTCCTCATGCCCCTCGAATGATTACCTTAGTGATGGATACCGGAGGTTACCTCAAAGTTTGGAGCCACATCTTTGAGGCCTATATGAACTTAAGAGTCGTTGAAATAGAGAACACCAATCTTAATTTTTGCTCTGGGAGGGTACCCGTGTTGCTCCATCTCTCCCTATATAGGGCTACCAATGAACCCCATGAATGTTGGCGGTATTGTCATAGATGGTCATATGATGACCGAATTGGGAACAGGGAGCCTAGGACAATCCGTTGGCGTCCTGACATCTGAAGATTTCTGCCCGGTATGTAAGTTTTTTTTCACTTATTCTTTTTATTTTTTGCAGGCTTAGAAAATATCTATCAAGATAGCTACGCTGAATGTGAAGGGCTTGAGGGATCAGGGTAAGGCAGCCCACCTGCTCCGGGATCTCGTCTTTTGGTGTGGATGTCGCCGCGATTGAAGAGACCCAATTTGTTTGCAGTTCCAATGCGTGTGTGCTGTCTAACAACTTTGTCATCTATTCAGCATATGGGGACTGGATTGCCAGAGGAGTTTCTTTGCTGGTGAAGAGGATTCTAGATGCGAAAGTGGACCTTGTGCATACCAATGCCGAGGGACGGTTGATCATGGCCGATATTGCCGTGAAAAGTGGTTCATTTCGAGTCGTTGCGTTTTATGCGCCCAACAACCAGATTTGTTTTTTCGGTGGTTGGGGATGTTCCTAGTGGATTCAACGCGCCCAATCTTAATGGGGGACTGGAATGCCATCCTGGACCCCAAGTTAGATCGGGGGCAGGGTGCTAGCAGGAGAAGGGGCGATCGTAGCTTGGTTGATCTGATCAACAATTTTGGTCTCATTGATAGATACCGGGTCGATCACCCCAGGAGGAAAATGTGGATGTGGGCTAATAGTTGGCCAAGGTGGTTAGCTACATTGACGGAATGTTAGTTAGAGGAGCCGATATAGATTTGTTAGACTGTCCCACATTCCACTGGGTAGGTTATATGGACCACAAACTCGTTTGTGCCCGTGTGGCGTTAGACCGTAGGCCTAGAATGGCTGGGTACTGGAAGTTCAATCAGTCTTTACTGGACAGGCGGGATTTCCAGGAGCAGCTAACTAGCTTAGTGCAGCGGGAGCTAGTGGGGGCAGTTATCAGGAATAAGTGGTGGGATAGACTTAAGTGTAGGATTAGGTCTTTCACCATGGATTTCAGCAAACGGCTTACCCTAGATAGAGCTGAGAAGGTGAAGACGCTTAAAGCTAGTCTTTCCCGGGCGGTGGATCCCCTAGAGATAGACTTAGCTAGGGAGGCCGTGGAGCGTTCAAATAGCGAGCACTACATGGGCCAGGTAATTAGACATAGGTTAAGCAAGATGTCTTCCGAAGCTGTGAACATGAGTGCAGATCTGGAAGTCACAACCCTGGAGGGGTGTACTCTGTGGGCCACTGACAACATGTGCAAGGCGTTTTGGCAGCATTTTGAGAGTCAGTTTACCAAGGAGCCTGGTCTTTGTGAGGATGAGTTTTGCAGCTATTTGGCTGACTTTCCTCGGCTTTCGCTGACTGAAGCGACTAGCTGTGTGAGAGAGATCACAGAAAGCGAGGTCTACGTGGCATTAAAGAAGGTCGGCAGAGGCGAGTCACCTGGTCTGGATGGTTTGCCCTATGAATTGTACTTGAGGCGGTCGCACTTCTTTGTCCCAATTTTGACTGTGGTGTTTAACAACTGGTTCCAGCAGGATTCCCTCCATGATGGTGAAATAGTTAGCTTTCAGAGTGCCATTCTTTTGAATGTGCGTTGATAGTTTTCCTTCTAAATTATTGTAAGGATTTATTCGCAATAAATTTGCTTAACACCATGTCACTGATTGCTAAGTTATAAGTTTCTATTAGGTTTTATTTGAGTGTTACAGTTTTAACTTATCACAGGAATAAAAGCAGCACAATGACTTTTGGCAACCAGGATATTGATATAGTTGTGGCTAGATCTTTCAAGAGGTTGACAGTAAGCATATGACATGATTAATAATAAAAGTGTTTTGACACAGGAACATGTTTTTATAAAGTTTTTATTTCAGAGTGCACAAAATGTTACTGATTGCCAAGTTGGCATGTTTTAATGTGGGGTAAAACACAATATCAATATTTACTTTGTTAAATATTAACATTGGTATCTCAAAAAGAAAGAAAAGCAATACCTAAAGTTTAAAAGGTTTTTTTTTCTTTTACAAAAAATGAAACATTTTTCACCTGAAGAAGGCTGCAGCATACAACAGCTGAAATGTGAATATGGTAACAAAGATGAGGACAACACTCCGAATAGTGTAAATAAATACAATAGCTCATCTCAGAAATATAGATCTTTCTGGAAGTTTTTATTTTAGGTTTAATTCCACGCTAATAGATTAAATTTAATATTTCCAATAAACAAAAACACTTTGCTCTATTTCAAACCGATTGGAATGTTATGTTTTTGATTGTCAGTAAAATCTATAAAAATTGTCCATATTGATAAATGAATCAACACAACATAATTATCTTTTATTAAAAAATAAAACATACTTTTCTGAAATGTTATTTGAGAAAAATATTAATCGATTTAAAAGTTATTTAATCTGACCAGAAGCAAATATTACATATGTTTAGTTTAAAATATTGTAAAGAGGTGAGGTGTCTGTGTGTGTATGCATGTGCTTGTTTTTTTTATGAGATTTTGACCACATGTATTGGGAGCCTGACATTTTGGGAAATTTAAGTAAGGAAAAGATAATTATAATAAAATTACACAATGACTACTATGTCTTAAAATATTTTAAGAAATCTAATATTTTATATTAACATATAATGATGCTTATTGAATATATAACACTGGCATCAATTAACAAATGGGCCTCTTTTGGTTTGAATTCACAAATTGCAGTCTACAGGGAGAAATAACACAACGCCATTTCTTTCATAATTTTCAGTCCATAATATCAAATCATATTGATCCTTTGCTTCAAATTTCATCAGTTATTTTGTTAAAATAAGAAATAATCTCAAACAGTCGTCAGCTTGTTTGTAGCAACAGATGGATAAAAAAAAAGGAAAACAGATCGATAACAAAAACCAAGTTATAAATACAATGAAAATTATATACTAAAATTTACATTTTATTTTCTCTATAAGTGTTATCTTTTCCATCAACTTAATTAGCAACAAATTTTAGTATTCCAAAATATTTCAGGCCAAATTTTTTGCAGATTTGAAATTTGAACAATCATGTCAAAGTTTCATAACTGGAAATGTGTCACTTCATTTTCAAACAATATTAAATTGTATTTTTCTTTTATAAATTAAGGGGAGGGGGGAAGCCACTTTTAAATTTAGAGTTTGTGGAATTTACTGATGATAATATGAGGTACAAATCGGCATGATTGCTATAGGCAGTCCTTAGTCATTTTGTTGGACTTTATACAAATTAATGTTTAGCTCGTAATGCCCACCAACCCCAAAATGGGATAGATCGACATTAATGGGTTATTGGTAGAAACCTATAATACTATATTTTTATAATACTGGATCTTAATGGTATTTGTGCTAATCATGCAGTTGTTAAAGATGATCCTGCATTGTGACAACCAAGATGATGACAATGTCAGTGTAGAAGAATTTATCTCAAACATTCAAACAGAAAGGAATCATTACACTGTCAAATTAAAGTTATTAAATTCATTTCTCTATTTTCATTCTTTACTTACACAAAGAAATAAAGCAAATAGAAAAAACATTGTTGCTGAGATAAGAATTTTTATTTTTAATATCAAAGTAGAAATTAACACAGGCCAAATACAAGCAAAGAAACAAAAGCAACGTTTTCATATCTTCATATAATTTTATTTGCACACAGAGAAATACATCAAAATCAGCATCAGATAAAATGTGCTATTGTAAATCTGAAATACTTTTAAAAGATTTACTGACACGAAAAATAAATTTCAAAATACTTAAGTTTTTACTTTTTGGTTTACAACATGAAACTGTTTAGTTTTTATCTTAATATATTTTGTAAACATTGAAAATTTATAGGATATAAAATTATAAGACATTTTCTAAATACTTTATTATAGATACCTCAACAGATTTGCGATATCAAAGGTTTAAAATGATTTTTAATTTCTTAAAGCTTTTTCATTTCAAACTAATAGATTAAATTTAATATTTCCAATAGGTAAAATACTTTACTCTATTTCAAAACTAATTTAAATTGACTAAGATTTCTTTTTTTTTTTGCTAAAAAAAAAAAAAAACAAAAAACAAATCTGATTTTGGCACCATTTTTAGCCCTAGTTTATCACAATGTAATTCTCTTATAATTAATCCAATTCGATACAGATATTATTTACTTGTTTAAAATATTGCAGAAATGCATCTTAACACTGTGGCAATTATTTATTTAACATGTTGACAGCTTCATGACAGATGGATGTTTATCTACAGGAGGCTCATCTGTAAAAAAATAATTGAAGAATAATGTGAGCACCTTTGTTTATATAATTTTAAAAACTCAGTGATATTTAAAATTTTTGGAAAATATTTTATTGAATTTCAGATAATTGGGTTTTAATTTACTATAGTTATCAATGCTATTTTCTGATAATGTTGTTGTTTGGAGTCAGAATCATCCACTGGCTCAGGATTGAATTGTAAAAAAATATTTTTGCTTGAATAAACAAAATGAAGAAAATTCTATTAATTTTTGTTTAAAAAAATTGACCAACACTTATAAACACTGCTTATCATAAACCAAAATAAAAGGGAAAATCAAAAAAGTGATAAATATGAAATTTTTTAAATATAACTTGATTGTGAATTGTTAGAATGCACTAAAAAATGAATGCATAGAGACCAATCCTTAAAGTTATTCTGAAGAATATTTCTGTATAAAAAATATTCAAGATGATCTAATGAAAAAGATACATTTTAATTTGTTACTTAAGCATTTTGATGATCCCTTTTCATACTACTAGGAACTACAAATGATAGTTTTAAAAAAAAAATTCAAGTATTTTTTTTTCAGAATTAAGAAACCTATATGAAAATTCCTTCAGAAATAAGCAGTTGTCAGTTTGTTAAACAGCAGTGGAAGGAAAAGAAAGTCAAGAATTAAAAATTGTAGGCATTTTATTTACACATCTTCATAAGAATAAATAAGACCATAGACAAGAGCAGAAACAAAGTGTAGTAAGTGGGGATTAGGGAAGAGAAATGATCTGTTTTTAGTATTGATTTTTATCTCCCCCTTGTGAGGGAGACTGGGCTGATTCCTGGAGGTACTGCAATACCAGGCCAACCCGTGGCAAAGGCGGAGCAAGCCCCTAACTCTTCGCCATGTTCCAAAAATCAGTTTAATATCGAAGTCCCCAAATCGGGGACGTATCAGATATTAAGCTGATAAGAACAGATACTACACTTTGATCTTAGCCAAAAGGCCGAGAAGCGATAAAAATACACGGTGGAAGAGTTCTTTGGTATTTAATGATTACGACAACAATCGATGGTTACCAATACCACAATAAATGCAATTATAAAAGTTTATTTGTAAAAGATTTAAGAGAGAATTCCATAAAAAGATATTACTTTGTATTTGGACAATTTTAAAAAAAATATATTTTCGAATTATTAGATTAAAACATTAAAAAAACCATGAAAATAATCGAATAGCTTAGTGATTGTAGCGGAAATGCACAACACTCAGTTATTTCGCAGCAAATATTGTACAAGTGGACAGTGGAGGATCATAATGTTAAGAAACATTGAAAAAAAAAAAAAAAAAACACACACACACAAAGAAAATATTTTTTTAATAAATAATCCTCGTTGATTTTGTTATAAGAATATTTATTTCGTTTTTGCCCTGCCTAAGAAAAGATCAAAGATGATTTTTTTGTTTTGATCACATGACATCATTTTCCAATATGGCTGCCTCTAAGTCGAACTTCTAATTCACTGCTTATCGTAGGTAAACACATGCTACGCTTGTTTTAGCAATAATAATCGGATAAGGAACAAAATCATTTTGATTCTGACAGACATCGTACTTAAAGGAAGGTCTAAGTAATAATATTCTACAATAAATATTCAAAAATAAGTTTTCCTATTTTTTTTTTACGAGTGGACCAGACTTAACCTCAGCCCTGCCAACAAAAAAATCTAAATATAAAAAAAAAAAGAAAAAAAAGTGAAACTGCCTTTTTAAAAATACGAAGTTACTAAACATAAGAGTAAAATTAAATGAAATCTTGAACATGCCGTAGCAAGTAACTCATTTTAAATGGCTTCTTAGACGTTATAAAACTGTATTAAAAAAAGATCCGTATAATATTTTTTTTAGGCAAAACATTAATTTTTCTAATCACTCATGGAACCGTCATTGGTAAAAAAAAAATGTATTAAACAAATTTAAAAATCTAGACTAAAATCCAATATTTATCAAAGATATGTTTCGAAGACATTTAGGAATTTTTTTAGTTTTGAAATTAAAAAGAGGGTTGGAAAAAATAGCGAGAATGTGAACTTGTGAATTGTTGTTCTCAAATTAAATTCCAACAACATTTACTGAAGTGAATGCGGCTTTCAACTAATTTTATATTTTAACAAATGTAAAAATCTAAAATAATTAAAGAAATAAATAAAATTGTATTAAAAATTCATTTTTCATCGAAAAAGTTTTGCTTTCAGAAAATATTGTCCATATTCATAAAAGCACTTGAAATTAATATTTTTGTTTTGAGTTTTACTTTATGTCACAATTCAAGGCTGATTTTCAAGTAGGGGTGTCTAATTGGAAAAGAAATCATGATTTGCTTTCCTCAAAAAAAAGCCATGTGATTTTAAATACAGTATAACCACTAAACTGAACGCGACTGAATTTCTTGAGTTTTCATAAAATTAGGTAGGGGTGTAGGTAATAAATACAGTGTAACCCGGATATAAGAGAGTTGTCGGGACCGGAGATGAAGTCTCTTATATCAGGGTTTCTCTTATATCAGGGTTGGGTTTAATTTATATACATTAACACAGGCTCTAATTTGGGACCAGAGAAAACCTCTCTTATATCCGGGTTACACTATAAAAAATATATACAGTGTAACCCGGATATAAGAGATTTTTATCTGTTAAAACAAAATAGACCAAACCCGAATATAAGAGAAACCCGGATATAAGATACTTCTCCGGTCCCGACAACTCTCTTATATCCGGGTTACACTGTATTTCTGCCATGAATTTAAGAAATAATAAAAAAATATATATTTTAATAATTTCCATTATCTGAATTTTTTCATTAACATTCGACAATTATTTTTATTTTTGCAAGGTTTTCCAAATTTATGTCTGTCATAAAAAACAAAAAAGTGCTAAAAATTGTATATACAATTATTTTACTAAATCCGGTGAAACAAAAGAGAAATGAGTTTTTTTTCAATCAAAATTTAGAAAGTTCTAAAAAAAAGGTCTTTCCTCTCAATAAAATAACATGATTTGGACGATAAAATTTTGTTTCGTCAAGTTTGGCGTCTTTTTCATCAGACTGTTTTTTTAGCAATCTCATGAAGGTACTTACGACCTTAAATGAAAATAAGGATTTACGTACAGCACAATGCGGTGGGCTCATAGGTTACAATTCCAACACCCTCTCTTAAAAATTGCACGAGAAAATTAAAAAATATAAATAAAATACGGAACAACAACAGTGCAAGAAATTGTTGTTGCGCTTAAAAATTTATAAATAATCCAATGATGCCATTAATAGTAGACCCATTTAGGTCCCTATAACCTGGACAGAGACGAAAACCTTCCTTAATTAAGTTAGAGGTTATTTCGTCAAACCCGTCCACATTGAATCTCAGATTCAGATCCCCAGCAAATAAAGTTGGAAATGAAAAGGGTTTTTGAAACCCTAATTTAAGGGATACATGTAATTCCTGCAGGTTTAAGGAACTACTCCCAATCATTGTGTTTACAGACATGTCAACCGATCTGGGTTTATATTTTACACCAGAATTTAACTGGGTTAAAATGGCCTGTGAAAAGAAAGATCTTTGGCTGCCAGTATCTAAAAGGCAGTAGAAGTAAACGGGGTGTTTATTTATCCTCATAGAAATT
Source organism: Acanthosepion esculentum (assembly GCA_964036315.1). NCBI lineage: Eukaryota > Metazoa > Mollusca > Cephalopoda > Sepiida > Sepiidae > Acanthosepion > Acanthosepion esculentum. Next base: position 50,159 of record OZ038512.1, on the reverse strand, counting down.
TTGAGAACAGGGAAAATGCAATTTCCCTGCCCCGTTAAGGTAGTCCTTCCAACACAGGATTTGGGACTTTTAGGGCACATAATGATTCTTAAGCCCACAAAAAATGCAAGGGTAAGGGAATCCCTTAATCCCTTTGCAATGTGAATCCAAGTGTCCACCTAGGCACTTGGTACACAAATTAAGTTCCTTGGCCCTCAGATTTATCTTCGAAGGCCTGATATTTGTTACACTCTTAAACTGAATGATCCATAGCCTTGCATAATTTACAGCCTTTAAAGGCCTCGCCATTATTAGCGGGAGATTTGAAGGTATTCATGCCCTTCTTTACATTAGCGGACTTGGAGTAAGACCCTGCCGCCATATTGAATGAGCAGTATTCCCGCCTTTTTTCATCCAAAGGAGACGCCATCAAGATATCAATTATGTCGAAAGTAAAGGACATAATGGAACTTAGAGAGGGAAATCTCTCATTTGATTTATTCATTACTTCCCTTCTCACACTGTTAGGGAATTTATTGAATAAGATGTGGGCCATAATGGCTCCAGATGTAGAATTATCTACGAAAAAATCTGTCCCGAAGGACTTGTCTAACTCAGTTAAAACGAGTTTGGCTCGTCCAAGAAAAACTTTTAATTCCTTACAACGAGTTATCCGTTCAGAAGGAAGAATAATTTCCTCAAATATTCGGTTTTTAATCAACGACGGATTTGAGTATTTATCTTTTAAACTAGCCAGAGCTAGGTCATAATTTTCTGGAGTTATATCCAAGCTGGATACGAGGTCAAATGCCTGCCCTCCCAACTTGGATTTCAACAGAAGCATCCTGTCAGCCTTTCCCAAGTTAGATGTACAAAATTCAAACCGTCCGAGGAAGGACCTGAATTCGAAAATATCAGAAGAATCTGACACTGAAAAAAATGGGGCATTCAAGATTTAGCCCTAAGGGTAATACGAGCTGATTGAACCGTCTCGTAGCTCTCGCTTCCACTCTTTAACTTGGGTAACTCTTCTCTAATGTTGGAAGAAAATTGTGTCGCATCATTACATAATTTCAACCTCTCCTCGGGGGGGGGGGGAAGACTTTAAAATCAACAGATCCATCAAATCATCTGTCAACCATTTGTTGATGACAGAGATGTTTGAATCGATGGTAGTTAAGCTAGCACCATTTTCTTTCATCCATTCCACAGTGCTGCTAATACGAAACTTTTTGGCTTCAATCTTGGCGAACAAATCCTTCGAAGCCATAATTATTATTAGCCCGCAGGCAGAAAAACAATAAAAACGAAATTGTTTAAGCCAAACTTGTGGTCGACACTAACTTCCAACTAGAAAGTGGTGCACAGAACGAGAGAAATTTCAGTTTAAGTTGGTCAGACAAATAGGCGCCAACTTTCCATTAAGGAAAAAAAAGGAAGGGGGAGAACAGGATTAATAATAAAAACACAAGTGAGTTTCTAACTTTTTTAGAACGAGAGCAAAATTAATGGTCAAGGGGAATTAATTTTAACGAACCCCCTTCGACGAGAAGTTTAATTAAATTACTAACATTTTTTTTTTTTTTACAAATTGTAAAACATTTAAACAGCAGTCAGAGAAACCAGCATATTATATATAGTTAAATTAACTATAACACAATACAATATTGAGAGAAATATTTACACTCACTATTCATTAAAACTTTTTTACAATTAAATCGTGCAATCTTTTTTTGCAATAAAAACTATGTGAGAATTTCTTCTCACACAGATTAACCCTTGGCAGGGACAAGAAAGTCAAACAAATCAACAAGGCTTACCTTAAAACTCAAGACAAATTTTATTGTAACCTTGCAAAAAAAGATTTTTTGCCCCTGGGAACAGGGTAGGGTAGTTCAACGAAAAAAAAAAAAGGAAGTCTCTTCTGTATCTCAACCGAGAAAGGCAGTCTTGCTGGTGTGAAGGCGCATTACCATTTGGTTGCGCAAGTAGAAACTCCAATGGCTAATTATTAGGCTTGGGCACTCAAGGCCCTATTAAATTGTTTCAAGTGAGTCCGGTCTCTTCCAAGGATTTGTCGCGACTGCCTCTGAAGCATTTCCATTTTGGATGCTGGTGGACATTCAATGCCTAATTAATTTAGGCTTGGGCACTCAAGGCCCGTTCAAATGAGTCCGGACACTTCTAATCCTTTGTCACGACTGATTCAAAAGTGGCGGGCGTTGTAAAATGCCCGCGAAAAAATCCCAGTCAAAGTTCGACCAATGAGATTGGTCGTTACAAAATTAGCCAATAGGCGCTTAATTTGCAGAATTTCTTACAAATTTAACAACGAAATCACTTGGCCGCAACAAATACAGAATTTTAAAAAGATATCCAAAGTTATTCTGATAGAAAAACAGAAAAAGAAAACAAATATCTTTTCTTAAAAGTGTCCATAAAAAATGTATAATCAAAGGTTTTTTTTTAATTAAAATGTCTTAGTTTTATTTTTTTATTTTACTAGGGCAGACTTTCGATAATTGGGGTCCTGTTTGACCAAAAAGAAAATATTTTAAGTTAAACATTCTTGAAGGATTTGGCCATTACAAATAGAAACATAAGCGATAGGGGAAAAAGAAAGAAGAATTTCCTACAATTAGTTGTATATAAAAAAAAAAACATTTTAAAAATTATTTAAGTTCTGAATGATTCATTAAAATCAGATAATTAATTAGATTTTTGCAAGAAGTTCTAAATCAATGTGTTTTAAAAAAAGCTAAAGAATTACCCAAACAAATTTAAGATCCGGCGTTGACGTTAGAGAAAAAAAAAAGAAAAGATTTTTAACCAAAATTTCCAGTTATAAAAAAATAATATTTTTTTTACATTAAAACCTTTGGTGTTTAAAAACTGAACTGTAATGCAAAAATTAACTTACTTTTTCTTATGTACTTTGTCTTCTTTTCTCTTAATCTCTACTGTTCTTTGAGCGAGTTGAATTTTTTTAACCGATCTTTTTGAAATTTCGGCTGTTGACCGAGTTCATCTGCCCAATTTTGCGGTCATGCCAGACACTTGGCACCAATTCAGATGACAACGGGGTCAATTCACATTTTAGAAATGGCCTCATTTTTTTTATCAGTGTCTTTTTTTTTACATGGACTTTAGTTGAATAAAGAAAAATCGAGTTCAAGATGTTATTTTAAAAATCTGGGAAAGTTTATAAAAAAATTGAAGTATTTTCAACCATTTTCATTATCAGTTACAAACAAATTTAACAACTTACATGACTGGTCACCATATTTGGTGTTCGCATAGCGGGAAAATAAGTTTACATTTCTCAGGAAAACTAAAATCGCCTTGAAAACACCCTTTTCATTTCAGTTTTAACGACTTACAAGAGAGACATTGTGATATCAATATTTAAAATAATTGTTTTCATTTAAGCAAATAAAATCGGTTTCTAAGTTTTAAAGTTAAATTTCTCGTATCTTTTTAAAATTATTATTTTAATAAAAAAAATAGTAAAAAACAAACATGATTTGCATTCCTCAAAGAACTTGTGCTTTTATTGTAATAAAATCACTAAACCCGATGCGATCGAATTTCTAGAGTTTTCATAAAATTATTTAGGGGTGGGGGGTAGGGGTAATATTAATAACTATAAAAAAATATTTCTGCCATGATTTTAATAAAAAAAAAAAAAACATTTATAATAATTTCCATCATCTATGAATAGTTTCAAAGTTCCATTAACATCAGACAATTATTTTTATTTTTGCAAGATTTTCCAAATTAATGTGTGTCATACAAAAAACGTGCTAAAAATTGTACAGTGTAACCCGGATATAAGAGAGTTGTCGGGACCGGAGAAGTCGTCTCTTATATCCGGGTTTGGTCTATTATATATACATTAACACAGGCTCTAATTTGGGACCAGAGAAAATCTCTCTTATATCCGGATTAAACTGTATATGTTATTTTCGTAGTTCCGGTGATACAAAGAGAAACAAGGTTTTTTTAATCAAAATTTAGAATGTTCTAAAAAGTAAAAATTTTGAAAAATAATTAAAAAAAAATTTTGGTCTTTCGTCTTCATAATAACAAACATTTAGACGATAAAATTTTGTTCTAGTCAAGTTTGGCATCTTTTTTATCATGCTATATCATTTTTTTAGTGATTTCGTGGAGTTACCTACTCTTCACTGCTTTATTGACTTGTATTTTTTAGATAAAGGAATTTTTTGTTTACTTACAAAACTTTCTTTTCATCTCATGTTAATTATTAAAAAAAAAAGTAACGACATGAACAGTTACTAAAAAATAAATAATTATTGGTTATCAAAAATAAAATCTTTTTAGCTAGATAAACGAAAACCATAAAACTGAATATTTATTTACATACCTTTCTTCAGTCTTTTTTAGCCATTTTTAATAAGCTGTAAAATTTCAAAGAAAATTCGGGTAATAATCATGAGTCCAAACTTATTGTCAATAACTCCAAAAACGGTAGATTTTATCAAAATTTCTTTGTTATTTTCGAATTAAACATGTACATTTACACCTAAATATAACTATTTGGGAAATTTTTATTAGATACTTAGCGCAAGGCTTAAAAAGCAAATTACCCGAAAATTCTAACATTTATCCTTCCAAGAAGGAAAAAAAGAAAACTCAACTCTAAATCGCTACTTCCTCTGCTCAAAGTTTCAGCCTCTTACGTGACAACGCATGCGCAATCGAACAAGAATGTGAACATGTCACTGAACGAAGGCGCTCTCTCTTTAATGAAAAGTTTGTTGCATTAGCAGTAAGAATAAGAGGTTCAGTTTATAAGGAAATGTGGGAAAGATAATGGTTAATCCTAGTCACTTGAACAGGTTAAGATTGTAGTGATTGAGGAAGCATTCTCTTGGGAGTCAGTTTCACAAAATAGTGGTTCATGGGAAGAAGCTTTTTGAATGGAACTTACTTCTCTGACTAATGGAATACAAAAGGAATGATTTGCTTCAGTTATGTAGCATAGCAGGTCTTAGCTGTGAAGATTAGAATTGAGTAGAACTTAGGAATAGAGTTTATCTGAATATTTTCCATGGAAATAGCAATAGAGTAGTAAGAGGCTTGCACCATTTTGTCTGTGGGAAAGGGGTTGTAGGGTGTAAAATTCAAGTAGTGGTTTGTGCAAAGAGACTGAGTAGAATTTACATCTCACCAATGGAATACGAAGGGAATAAATGGTGGTTTGTTACAATGTGTGCATTATGGCAGGTCTTTGCCATGAAGATTAGAAATGGTGGAACTAAGGAATGTAGGTCATCTGAACCCTTTCCATGGAAATAGCAACAGAGCCATCAAGAGGCTTGCAAGGTTTCTTCTGTAGGGTTGAAAATAATTCATCATCCACAAGTCTGTGTAGATGCTTCTGGAAAGTGAAGACTGGGCAACTCGGTTCAGGAATGACAGCATATTTTGGCCAGATTTAAAAGTAGAAGGCTAGCAGGAGGAGTCAGGACATTACCTGAGTAGTACAGGGAATTTTTCTGTATTTTCAGAATCTTTATATACGAGTTCCACTTGAGGTCTGATATGAATTAAGTCGCAACAGGCATTCAATGAAAGGAGCCTGCTTGAGAGAATACCCGTTCATTCCAGAGGAAAATTCAGACTCTGCTCAGGGATGATGGAATGTTATTAGTTTGGCTTTTGAGCTATTGAATGTGACAAGCTAGTTGTTTCCCCCCCCCATTGAGTTGTTAAAGCTAAGTCAAACAAGGCACTGGTAATCTAGAATTTTGGAAATGCACCTATATACTATTGTATCATCTGCATAGATATACACAAAAGATTGGAGTATACTCTTGGGCAGATCATTAATGTAAAGCAGACAGTTGAACTAAGAAGTAATCCTTGGGAGATGCCTGCAGTGATCTCATGGGCCTCGGAGGACTGGTCATTAATAACTTCATGGACCTACCCATTGAGAAGGACTAGATAATTGAGAAAACTCTTCCAGTGATGCCATAGCAACCTTCTACAATGTGAAAGTGTCTAATATATTTAATGACATCATCCTTGTGATTTATTTATTGTTTAATACCTTTTTTCTCTCAGAGATAGAAGATAGAAATTTCAATCCATTCTTACAATTAAAACTTTCTTTTAAAGACAAAGGAAAAAAAACCCAGATAATTGCAAGTTGTACTTTCTTTTTGTTCTTGTTGACAAAAACCTTAAATTCCAAGTTTTTGTTTAACAGTTAAAATTTTAGATTATTTTTTTCCAAATTATTGCGGTAAATTATTAAGCAAAGGCCTTAAGTTTTAAATTTAGAAGAAAAAATATGTAATCCAAGAACTTGAACATTGAAGAGCTGATACTCTGTTCATTATACACTGTCTGTATGACTTTGCATACTTGTATATAATGTGTATGTGTTGTGCATGAGTGAATTATGTATTTGTGCCATTTAATGTTAACAGAAGCACACATATACATGCACAACTTGACTGAATTTGAAAAGACAATAGAATAATAAATTCATTTCTCACACAGTTTGGACATCTCCTGATGAACAATAAAATCATAAAGATGAAGACAAGAAGAGAAAAACTAATCAACAGCTTCATATTCGTCAAAGTGTCCCTTTTTTTACATATGTGTATGGCTGGAAAATAAAATAATGAATAGCCATAACCAGCTTTTCTCTCTCTTACTTTCAGTGAAAGAGCTTTTTGAAAATTTGTCACTCTTTCTATCTATTGATATAATTATGTTCATGTCTACTGATATCGGTCTATTCATATGTATTTCAATCAATTCATATCTATCATATATCACTATCAGTCTATTTAATCCTTTGGTGCCTGTCATTGGTCAACCCTAGCTGAGAACCGTGATGCCTGGCGTCTCACCACCAACCATGCTGTCTCCTTCTTTGAAAATACGTGCAGGACCGCTCTTGGGAACAAGAAGCAGAGGAGGAAGTACTGCAATACTATGCCATCAATCCCAGGTTGGACTTTCAGCTGCAACTGCTGTGGCTGTGTATGCCTGTCTTGCATTGGACTTATCAGTCACAAACGTGTCTACAATCGACGTGTATAGACTCCCTCTTGATCTTTGTTTTGTGAAGCCAAGCCATGATGATAATCAGCCTATTCATATTGATCAACTTGATGAGCCACAAAGATTCAGGTTATTACCAATGACAATAAAATGAATTTAGGTTAAACTATTAAAATTAATGCCTTTGGGTATATATGACCAATTCCTAAAGATACTGGAAAAATGATTGATTCCTTATATTACTCCAGAAAGTACCTGATTTCTGCCATGATCTTATCTTTACAAGAGTCATCAGAGACCAATAATGGAATATTGCTGTCACATTTGATCTGGAGCTGCCTAATACTCACTTTCCAGCCTTGACAAAGTTCAAAAGCGTCTGCTCGGCCTTGTGGGTGATGAATTGTTTTACACTCTACAACTCCTTTTACAGACAAAACATTGCTTGCCTCTCACTGTTTCATTGTTATTTCTATGATAGATGTTTGGGCAAACTACGTTCTTTAGTTCTACCAGTCCAGATCTTCACAACCACCATGCCCCGTACACACAGTCAATTCAATCCCTTCATATTCCATTAGTAAGGAGGAAATTCCATTCAGACAGCTTCTAAACCAGAAGTGTTACTTTGTTTAATAAACTCCTGAGAAAATGCTTTCCCAATCACTACAATTTTAACCTCTTCAAATCAAGATCAACATCTATCCTACATATCCTTCTGCACTTCTTACTTCCTCTCTTTATGTCCTTACAACCAACTCATTCAGTAACCCTTGAATTTGAATGGCTCTTAGGCCTTGCAATAGGGGAACAATAGCATTAAATGGCTATAAGATTTTATCGAAATTTTGGAAAATTATTCAGTAATAACTAAAATATTTTTTTTAAATTGTTGAAATGGGCTATCATAGGATCAACAAACAAACTATACATACACACACAATTTGAATGAAATTGAAATGAACACCTGTGTTGCAAACGGCTTTTTTGCAAAGGCTAATCTTTCTTTCTATCTGGGAAGTGCGAGTAACATAGGGAAAAATAAAATTTTTTTACCAAAATTTTCTAAAAAAAAAATTTCAAAAATAATTTTATTTGTGAATATATCCTGAATGTTTCATTAGAATCCAACAATTATTTGATTTTTGAAAGGATTTCCAAAACAATGTTGTTAACTGGAAAAAATGCACCAAAACACTAATCATAATTCAACTTCTGAGATAAACAAAACAAAGTAGAGGTACCTATGTTGGTACTTCCATTTTTTGCTGAAAAACAACATAGCATGAAGAAAAAAGGCTCCAAACTTAATAAAAGAAAAGTTTATCATCAAAATGTTTAAGAGGAAAAAAGGACCAAAGTATTTTTTATTATTTCATTAAATTTTTTAATCCTTTCTAGCACGTTCAAAATTTTGGTAAAATTTTTTTTTTTTTTTTTTTTTTTACATCAGCGGTCAAAGTAATTAATATTTAATAATGATTAGCGTTTTTGCGCCCCTTTTTTCAGGTGAAAAACACATTGATTTGGAAATTCTTGCAAAAATCAAATAATTGTCAGATTTGAATGAAACTTTCAAGACTTATTAAAAATGAATGAAATTATTTTTGATTTTTTTTTTAAGAAAATCTTAGTAAGAAGTATTTGTTTTACACTTACTTAATTTCATGAAATTTCGAGTAATTAAATTGCAATCTCAAAATTTGTTTTATTAGTTAAAAGTAGAACTCCTTGGAGAATTTAAAATCATCAGTTTTTTGGGGGGTTTTTTTCAAACAGGACTCCCAGTTACCAAAAATCTGCTCAGAATCGTAAAATAAAAAATGCAATAAATTATGACATTATTTAATTAGAAAAGCTTTTAATTGATTTTATAAAGATTTAGTAAAAACACTATTCTCTTTTTTTCGATGGATAATGAATTTTTACAATAACTGTTTTCATTTTTAAAAATTTTAATTATAATAATTTAAATTGTATAAATTCTCCATAGCTTCAATCCGGTTAGGTTAAGCGAAAACTATTTTACAAATCAAAAATTGAAAAGCTTAATAAAAGTTGTTTATCTCCAATATTTTAAAAATAATTAAAATTTTTTTAGTGTATGGATGTCCGTTTTAAGAGTTGTCCTCCCTGAAAAATCTGGCCGTCTGCAATTCTTTCATTTTCATTTCTGTGTTTCATCATGTTTACACTTTGCAAATCATCCCTTCAAAATTTTAAACTTTAAAATTTTATTCTTACTTTTTTTTAAAAAATTCCTATTTCATTAAATATTTTAATTATTTATTTTTATGTGGGATATATTTTAAGTATTTCTTTTTGTTAGTAATTTTTTACTTTTTTTAAGTTTATTCTTTTTTGTGAAATTTTTTTTGGTAAAAATGTAAGGCTATAAATAAATATATAAGTAACTAAAATTCAATAAAATATTATATAATTACTGAAAATATGTTAACTTTTAAAAATTACTAGGTAGTTTAAAATAAAAGAAAATGAAGTGTTCACTTAGATTTTGTAAATTTATGCCAATTTCTGGTCAACCATACTTAGCTTTTCAACACCTTAGGCTGCCAATCAATCAACTTAACATGTCAGAAAAACAGGACCCTGTGGTTAAGAAATACTTGTATCAGGCTTCAGTAATTTTTCATCTTGTGAATTGCAGAAAAGATTCAATTTATTTCAGGATAAAGTAATATTCCACTTATGATGATGGAAGGCATTCAAATTCAGAAGGAAAAAAAAAGTCTGTTTTTGGATTGTTTATCGGGGTGAGCGTAAACACTTAGAAATAGTGCACCCGAGTCGCCCACATTTGGGGCGATCACAAAGGTCAACCCAACCGGAGTGCAATGAAAGGGCCTCACTCTGGGAGAACAGCCTAGCTGATCACCGTTAACTCCTGTGCCAGGTAAGTATGGATATTTACCTGAATCAGGTTGTGACACAAGGTCAGTTTTTAATGTGGGGACCCAAGTGTTTTCACTCAGGCTGCTGGTCTAAGCTAGTCATAGCTGGTCCAAACTGGTCAGAGACAGTCCAAGCTAATCATAGCCATGATACCACCAACACACAGGGACGGGGCCCTGGGGCAGGTAAGGATATTTACTTGACCCCCCCCCCCACTGAGTCAGGTTGTGACACAAGGTCAGTTTTTAACGTGGGGACCAGAGTGTTTTCATTCGGGCCGCTGGTCTAAGCTGGTCATAGCTTGTGCATGCCAGTCTAAGATAGTCATTGCTGGTCCAAACTGGTCAGAGCCGGTCCAAGCTAGTTGTACCTGTGATACAACCAGCACAGAGACGGAGCCCTGTGCCAGGTAAGTAGATATTTACTTGACCTTCCACTGAGTCAGGTTGTGACACAAGGTCAGTTTTTAACGTTGAGACCAGAGTGAAAACACTCGGGCCGCTGGTCTATGCTGGTCTGACCTAGTCCAAGCTTGTCTAAGTTTGTCATAGCTGGTCCAAACAGGTCAGAGTCGGTCCAAGCTAGTCGTAATCATGATACCACAAGCACACAGGGACGAGGCCCTGGGTGTGACCACCGATAGACAAGGCCTATTCGGTAGTGACGTGACGTCACAAAAGTAGTCCATGCAGTGAAACAGACAGTAATCATAATGTAATGAATAATTGTAAGAAAAAAATTGGTTTTAGAAAACTTTTAAAAAATACATTGTTTTACAAAACAAATAAACAGAATTGGATTTTATACAGAACTTTATTTCATATTAATTTTTTAAAAATAACCGATAAGAAAAAAAAAATGTTGCTGAATGTTTTTTGTTAAAGAAATTAAACATCATGTTAGATTTCATTAAATTTTAAAGACTGAAATTCGTTCATTATTTTATTTGTTTCAAATTTGAAAACATTTTTTAAATCATTATCAGTATTGTTTTAATTTGCATGTTTCTATGTTAATTTTAGTAATTATTCTGTAAAGTTACAATATCGTAATTATTAATGATTATTATTCATATACACTCGGACAGCAACAACTCAATTATGAATTAGGGAACAAATAAACAATTAAATAAATAGACGAGCAAATTACATGTAAATGATAAATAAACGATTAAAATATAAATAAGAAACAAATAAACTAAATACATGAAAGTAAATAAATTTGATACAAAAAAGAGATTTAAAATTCAAATAATACTTATAGAAAAGTAGGTTACAGACAATTAATTTTAAGAATTAAATTCATTCATGATTTCAATTGTTTCACATTTGAATCATAATCAGCATTGTTTTAATTTGCATGTTTTTATTTCAATTTTAATAATTAATTCTGTGAAGTTATAATTTTTGTAATCATTAAGAGATTATTACAGTAACAACTGAATTATGAATTAGGGAACAAACAATAATTAAATAAGCAAATTATAATTAAATGATGAATAAATAAAATAATTATGATAAATAAATAAAACAATTAAAAAACATAAACAAGAAACAAAAACACAAACAAAAAAATACATTAGATACAAACAATAAATAGATTTAAAAATCAAATAATACTTTCAGAAAAATAGGTTACTGATACAAAATTTAGCTGAATGAAGTTTTCTTTTTCTGCTTAACTTGTTACTTGTAATATTATTATTTTCCCTAGAACAAAAATTATTTAAAAGAGCATTTGTAGAGCTCCAGACAAACATTCTTTGTATTTTTTCTATATTGTGACCCTCATCACAAGTGTCAACATAAAAAAGAACCTCATAATCTGCAAAAAACATTTAATGTTATATGCATGCCTTATTTTATTTTTCTTTGATTTACTGAATGAAGAAAAGAATGATTTTTTATCAGCTTATCAATAACTACATAATTATTCAGAACAAAATTTATAGTTTTATCATTAGGATATAAGAGAGAACCTCTATTAATCCCCTGAAAATAGCTGCTTATTTCAGGTATTTCTTCCACATTATCTCTTCCACTTCCAGATATTAAATCTTTGCAGCAATTGCATTTAATTTTCTTAAAAACTGCATTACACCAATAACTTGCTAAGTATAGTATTACAGGTAGAACTTCTCTACAATTATTTACATCATCCTCATTAACATCAATTCTATATTTATATATATATAACTTTTCCTCCTCTGTCACTTCATCCCAGTTTGTTTCTTGTAAACACTTTAAATCAATTTTAATGCATTGCTGATTAAATAAGTTTAATTTTAAAACTGATTGCATTCTAATAATTTTTTCACACTCAAACACTTGCCGTATCGAGATATTATACTGATCCCCAGTAAGTTGTTGATATTGACCAAACCTTGCTTCAAGGTGATCAGTTTGAAATTTGCCTGGTAATATGTATAGCATTTTCAGTTCTTCTATGCAATACTTGGTCAGTTCTAGAAATGCATAGGTTGTATGATGCAAAGCATTGAAGTTTTCCTTTGTTAATTTGCCATTTCTTCCAGAAATGCTATTCCAAGATTCTAGCCAGTCACAGAATACAGAGAGAAATCTAAAATTTTCTTCATTCATTCTAAGTGGATTGCAGTATTTATTTCTAAGCCGACAACCTTTATATGGCATTTTAACATTCATTATTGTCCACCAAATATAAAATGTTTATATATTCTGCAAAATTAGGCAAATATTTCTGTTTTCCTAAGATCAATAATCTTTGAATAGTGTATTCATTAAAAATTTGCAGAACTAAATTAGCATTTTGCCTTTCAAGATTAGTAGGAGAAAGTGCCTTTGAGGTTAATTTATAACAATATTTTAAAATTGACTGAAATTCTAAGGCATGAAGTTTCTGTAAGGTAGAAAATGTGGCACTTTGGATACTATCTAATTCATGATTTCCATCATGACAAAATTTGGAGAACAGCATGCATTTATTTGCATCTTTTTGACTAAGCCAATTGTTTCTAATGCATTTTAATATATGGACTGAGTCAAAAAGGAAGAAAAGAGGTCGAGACTTTATAACTGGGGGTGGATATACAATGGAAAGCTTTGGAGAACTGCAAAAGAAAGATATAGCTTTTTTATTTATAGCATTATTATCTGTTATGATTGATAATACTTGAAAGCCTATCTCCTCTAAACCAATTATTATGTTTAACTATGTCAAATAACTTCTCAGCTTTAAGACATTTAGTTGGCATAACATGCACAACATTTTATATTGTGAGAATACACTGCTAATCCTAAAAGCCAAAGCACTTGTTGCAGCTTCATTGCTGTTATCAGATAAGCCAACAATATTACCACCCTTATAATCTAAATAAGGTTTTAGAGATGAATTTCATCAACAAGTAAAGATACTGTGATGTCCTGCACTAGAAGCTTAAATTTATTTTTAATATACATAAGAAAATTGTAATCATGTTGCTCAATCAAAGGATTCATATATGTTGATAAGGTTAATCTTTTAATGGTTGAATAGCTAGGTAAAATTATATTTTTGCTGTCTCTTAACAATCTGTCCCCTTTAGGGGAGCAGTTATATAACAATGAAGAAAATATCATTTCTGTTGAATAATCAAGCTTATTTTGTGTCATTAAATTTAGCTGCTCATATATAAATTTGAGTGCATTAATGTTTGATTCTTCTTGCACCAATAGTAGAAATGACATTACCAATTTTAATATAAAACTCATATTTTGAGGTTCAGGTTGCTGTTGTTCTGTGTACATTTTTTTCATGTTTTCTATCAGAATTTCAAGAGTATTTTGATCAGTTACGTGTTTAGAAATCTTATAATTCCCTATTGAATGTATTTCCACATTTCTACAAAAAAACATGTACTGCAAAATCAGATTCAATTACAAGAGACAGATTTTCATGGATATGGGGATTTGATGATGCTGAATATAAGTGTCTCTTGCTGCCTAACAAAACTCCAGTAATTTCTATCAAGGAAATTTAATTTCCCTTCTAGATCATTATTATGGAATTTATAAAGATATAAAATTATTTTAATTCTCAAAGTTTCAATTGAGTTTAATAACTTTTTAAAACAAAGCTGTTTTATGTGTTGTGAATTACAGACATAAAAATTCAATTCAATTAATTAAAGTTTCATTTAGTCACGAATAAAACAATTCTAAAAAATCGTTAAAATTATTTTTTATGTATATAAAATATTCCTTTAAAAATTCATGAATGAATTTATGTCGAAAATTTCTTTAAAGTTTATTTCTTAAAAAAATGAGATTTTAGATTTTAAAAACAACACGTACGAGAATGAATGCTTCTCTCTCTAAACTTTCTCGCTAGATTTATGTCTTATTAACTTTATGTTATGAATTACAAAGACATGGTATTAATTTTATCATTAAAGTTTCAATAAAATTTACTTATTTTTTAATACAAAAAATACTCACTCTGCTGAATTTAGTAGATAAAAATGATCTCTTCTGATTGTACGAATCCAAACATCAGATAATTCTTTATCTTTAGTTAAAGAAAATACATGTATTTTAGGGCCGTTTTTATAATTCACTTCGCAATTTGGTACAATGCATCTATAAGGCATTGTTTTTGTTTTAAATTAATTCAATATTTAAAAGAAAATATTAATAAGTAATTTAAAAATGCCGCCGTAAAAAATCTGCTACACAAAACAGACACGCTTCTTGAAAGTCGGACTCAATATGATGACGTCACATTTGTCAACAACCAAATGAAATAGGCCTTGTGGTCACGCCCTGGGGCAGGTAAGGATATTTAATTTCAAACCAGAATGGTACATTCTTAATACCTGGGGCTTCCGATTTTGATGCTTTTCTATGAATGCATTTTTGTTCTTTCGCTAAATTTGCAGTATAACTTATACTGCAAATTTAGCGAAAGAACAAAAATACATTCATAGAATTATTTTTTATTAATTGTGTTTTATTATTTCTTAAAAAAAGGCAAAATAAACAAATATTAAATACAAAATAATTCTATGAATGCATTTTTGTTCTTTCGCTAAATTTGCAGTGTACGAGTAATTTCGATCTCTTAGCGGCTTTTTTACAGCTTTTCGTATTTTACTCGTCTTGATTACTGTGCGATTTTCGCGGATTTATGCGCTTATTTTTTAAAATGCAATTTTAAATGAAGAGTATTTTTTCTTTATTGTCCTTAATAAATCTGCTTATAGCTAATGAAACAGAATCTCAGCCTAAAATGTAATTTATGAAGCTTTAAATTCAAGAAAATAAAATTTAATGAATGTTTTTTAAGCCCCACGCTAAGTATCGAATAAAAATTTCTGGAATCGTTATAGGTGTACTGTAAAATGTAAATTTACACATGCTTAATTCGAAAATAACAAGGAAATTTTGATAAAATCTACCGTTTTGGAGTTATTGACAATAAAATTTCGAACTCAGTCAAGTAAATATCCATACTTACCTGACACAGGAGTTAACGGTGATCAGCTAGGCTGTTCTCCCAGAGTGAGGCCCTTCCATTGCACTCCAGTTGGGTTGACCTTTGTGATCGCCCCAAATGTGGGCGACTCGGGTGCGCTATTTCTAAGTGTTTACGCTCACCTCGATAAACAATGCAAAAACAGACTTTTTTTCCTTCTGAATTTGAATGCCTTCCGTCATCAAAAGTGGAATATTACTTGTTCCTGAAATGAAAAGAATCTTTTCTGCAATTCACAAGATGAAAAATTACTGAAGCCTGATACAAGCATTTCTTAACCACATGTGTCCTGTTTTTCTGACATGCTAAATTGATTGATTGACAGCCTAAGGTGTTGAAAAGCTAAGTATGGTTGACCAGAAATTGACATAAATTTACAAAATCTAAGTGAACACTTCATTTTCTTTTATTTTAAACTACCTAGTAATTTTTAAAAGTTAACATATTTTTAGTAATTATATAATATTTTATTGAATTTTAGTTATTTATTGATAGCCTTACATTTTTATCAAAAAAAATTTCACAAAAAAGAATAAACTTAAAACAAGTAAAAAAATTACTAACAAAAAAAATACTTAAAGTATATCCACACTAAAATAAATAAATAAAATATTTAATGAAATAGGAATTAAAAAAAAATAAGAATTACTTTTAATTTTAAAGTTTAAAATTTTGAAGGGATGATTTGCAAAGTGTAAACATGATGAAACACAGAAATGAAAATGAAAGAATTGCAGACGGCCAGATTTTTCAGGGAGGACAACTCTTAAAACGGACATCCATACACTAAAAAAATTAAAATTATTTTTAAAATATTGGAGATAAACAACTTTTATTAAGCTTTTCAATTTTTGATTTGTAAATATAGTTTTTGCTTAACCTAACTGGACTGAAGCTATGGAGAATTTATACAATTTAAATTATTATAATTAAAATTTTAAAAAATGAAAACAGTTATTGTAAAAATTCATTATCCATCGAAAAAAGAATAATGTTTTTACTAAATCTTTATAAAATCAATTAAAAGCTTTTCTAATTAAATAATGTCATAATTTATTGCATTTTTTATTTTATGATTCCGAGCAGACTTTTGGTAACTGGGAGTCCTGTTTAAAAAAAAATGAAAAAAAAATGATGATTTCAAATTCTCCAAGGCGTTCTGCTTTTAACTAATAAAACAAATTTTGAGATTGCAATTTAATTACTCGAAATTTCATGAAATTAAGTAAGTGGGGGTAACATTTAAAAAAATACTTCTTACTAAGATTTTCTAAAAAAAAAAAAAAAATCAAAAATAATTTCATTCAATTTTAATAAGTCTTGAAAGTTTCATTAAAATCTGACAATTATTTGATTTTTGCAAGAATTTCCAAATCAATGTGTTTTTCACCTGAAAAAAAGGGCGCAAAAACAGTAATCATTATTAAATATTAATTACTTTGACCATTGACGTAAAAAAGCAAGATATTGACCAAAATTTTGAATGTGCTAGAAAGAATTAAAAAATTTAATGAAATAATAAAAAATACTTTGGTCCTTTTTTCCTCTTAAACATTTTGATGATAAACTTTTCTTTTATTAAGTTTGGAGCCTTTTTTCTTCATGCTATGTTGTTTTTCAGCAAAAAGTGTAAGTACCAACATAGGTACCGCCACTTTGTTTTGTTTATCTCAGAACTTGAATTATGATTAGTGTTTTGGTGCATTTTTTCCAGTTAAAAACACATTGTTTTGGAAATTCTTGCAAAAATCAAATAATTGTTGGATTATAATGAAAGATTTAGGATATATTCACAAATAAATTAAATTATTTTTGAAATTTTTTTTAGAAAATTTTGGTAAACAATTTTTATTTTTCCATATGTTACTCGCACTTCCCAGATAGAAAGAAAGATTAGCCTTTGCAAAAATCCATTTGCAACACAGGTGTTCATTTCAATTTCATTAAAATTGTGTGTGTATGAATAGTTTGTTTGTTGATCCTATGATAGCCCATTTCAACAATTTAAAAAAAATATTTTTATTTATTACTGAATAATTTTCCAAAATTTCAATAAAATCTTATAGCCATTTAATGCTATTGTTTCCCTAATGCAAGGCCTAAGAGCCACTCAAATTCAAGGGTTACTGAATGAGTTGGTTGTAAGAACATAAAGAGAGGAAGTAAGAAGTGCATAAGGATATGTAGGATAGATGTTGATCTTGACTTGAAGAGGTTGAAATTGTAGTGATTGGAAAAGCATTTTCTCAGGAGTTTATTAAACAATGTAATAGTTCTGGTTTAGATAATGTCTGAGTGGAATTTCCTCCTTACTAATGGAATATGAAGGGATTGAGTTGACTGTGTGTACGTGGCATGGTGGTTGTGAAGATCTGGACTGGTAGAACTAAAGAACGTAGTTTGCCTAAACATCTATCATAGAAATAACAATGAAACAGTGAGAGGCAAGCAATGTTTTGTCTGTGTAAAAGGAGTTGTAGGGTGTAAAACAATTCATCACCCACAAGGCTGAGCAGACGCTTTTGAACTTTGTCAAGGCTGGAAAGTGGGTATTGGGCAGCTCCAGATCAAATGTGACAGCAATATTCCATTATTGGTCTCTGCTGACTCTTGTAAAGATAAGATCATGGCAGAAACCAGGTACTTTCTGAAGTAATATGAGGAATCAATCATTTTTTCCAGCATCTTTAGGAATTGGTCATATATATCCAAAGGCATTAATTTTAATAGTTTAACCTAAATTTATTTTATTGTCATTAGTAATAAACTGAATCTTAACTTTGTGGTTCATCAAGTTGATCAATATGAAATAGCTGATCATCATCATGGCTTGGCTTCACTTCTGTTAAGATTAAATGGCACAAATACACAATTCACTCATGCACAACATATACACATTATATACAAGTATGCAAAGTCATACAGACAGTGTGTAATGAACAGAGTATCAGCACTTCAATGTTCAAGTTCTTGGATTACATATTTTTTCTTTTAAATTTAAAACTTAAGGCCTTTGTTTAATAATTTACCTCAATAATTTGAAAAAAGAATAATCTAAAATTTTAACTGTTAAACAAAAACTTGGAATTTAAGGTTTTTGTCAACAACAACAACAACAAAAAGAAAGTACAACTTGCAATTATCTGTTTTTTCCTTTGTCTTGAAAAGAAAGTCTTAATTGTAAGAATGGATTGAAATTTCTATCTTCTATCTCTGAAAGGAAAAAGGTATTAAACAATAAATAGATCACAAGGATGATCACATAAGATATATTAGACACTTTCACAACATGTGTGACATAGAAGTTTGCTATGGATTCACTGGAAGAGTTTTCTCAATGGGTAGGTCCATGAAGTTATTAATGACCAGTCCTCTGAGGCCCATCAGATCACTGCAGGCATCTCCCAAAGATTACTTCTTAGTTCAACTCTCTGCTTTACATTAATGATCTGCCCAAGAGTATCCTCTGATCTTTTGTGTATATCTATGCAGCAGATGATACAACGGTATATGGGTGCATTTCCAAAATTCTAGATTACCAGTACCTTGTTTGACCTAGCTTTAACAATTCAATGGGGGGGAGGGGAAACTAGATTGTCACATTCAATAGCTCAAAAGCCAAACTAATAACATTCCATCATCCCTGAGCAGAGTCTGAGTTTTCCTGTATTGGAATGAACGGGTATTCTCTCAAGCAGGCTCCTTTCATTGAACACCTTTTGCAACTTAATCCACCCCAGACCTAAAGTGGAACTTATATATAAAGATGCTGAAAATACAGAAAAATTCCCTGTACTACTCAGGTAAAGTCCTGACTCCTCCTGCTAGCCTCTACTTTTAGATCAGGCCAAAATATGCTGCCATATCTGAATTGAGTTGCCCAGTCTTCATTTTCCAGACTTGATAGAGTCCAGAAGCATCCATGCAGACTTGTGTATGATGAATTATTTTCCACCCTACAGTTCCTTTCCCACTCTTGATTGCTCTGTTTCTATTTCCATGGAAAGTGTTCAGATGACTTACATTCCTTAGTTCCACCATTTCTAATCTTCATGGCAAAGACCTGCCATAATGCACACATTGTAACAAACCATTTATTCCCTTAGTATTCCATTGGTGAGATGTAAATTCTACTCAGTCTCTTTGCACAAACCACTACTTGAATTTTCCACCCTACAACCCCTTTCCAAAAGACAAAATGGTGCAAGCCTCTTACTACTCTATTGCTATTTCCATGGAAAATATTCAGATAAACTGAATTCCTAAGTTCCACTCAATTCTAATCTTCACAGCTAAGACCCGCTACGCTACATACACTGAAGCAAATCATTCCTTTTGTATTTCATTAGTCAGAGAAGTAAGTTCCATTCAAAAATCTTCTTCCCATTGTTACGTTAGCCCAATAGTTGTACGGTCACCTCAGATTTTATAGGCATGTTTTTAGTACATTGTGTATTTGCGACGAAACATATGAATCTTGATAACCTCCTTATTTCTTGAATATGCAGATTGTGGGATATATTTTTTTTATGCCCAGATAAGTCAGGGCCAGTTCTCGGAAAGGAACCTTACCTCATCCTCCCATCTCCTATCTGGTCTCTGATTGTAGGCCAAACAAATGCTGTTTGACAGATAGGTGCGAATGACATTTAACAGGCCAAACAAACGCTGTTTGGCAGATAGGGGCAAGTGACATTAAACAGTGTCCGTGAATGACACACACCTTTTTCTGTGGGCCAACACGTGACTCAACGGATAGCAGTTTTCGTTTCGCACGTGTTGAGGTGGCAACAATCTCATTTAGTTGCTGGCCCTCGGAGGAAGTGGACGTCACCAAAACCAGTCTTAGCTGTTCGCCGTTAGAAGAATTAGATGCCACCAAAACCCAAAGGACCGACGAGAGAACCTAGAACAACATCGTCAACCAAAGTCGGCTACATTCCCGTAATTTTTCTGTGTGTTCTTCTCGCCATCAACATGGATTGAACATCGCCAATCAAAAACTCATAATTAGAACATTGTCAATCCCATCCTTTTATGAATATTCTTGATAATAGTCAAATCGACGTCGATTCCAACCATATGTAAGTTTCTGCATGTTTTTCTATATCTTATGATCTGCTATCTCTGTATTCATATGTATTTCGCCGCATTAGTATGTTTAGGTAACTTAACTCCCCACCCCCTATATCATTTAGTTTTCCTTTTCTTACTTTCACACTCTGTATATAAATAAAACTTTTGTATAATTATATATTCTCGTGTTGTCTTCTATCGTTCTATGTCTGCATATGGTTCATTTTCTCTCTGCGTTTACCGACGTCCGAAATTGGAGAATTCCCCTCCCAACATTCTTTTCTTTATTTTTATATCGAACCTTGGGGTCTCTCATTTTTTTTTATTTTCTCGTTGCGTCCAGGGCGTAACACCATGAACCACTATTTTGTGAAACTGACTCCCAAGAGAATGCTTCCTCAATCACTACAATCTTAACCTGTTCAAGTGACTAGTATTAACCATTATCTTTCCCACATTTCCTTATAAACTGAACCTCTTATTCTTACTGCTAATGTAACAAACTTTTCATTAAAGAGAGAGCGCCTTCGTTCAGTGACATGTTCACATTCTTGTTCGATTGCGCATGCGTTGTCACGTAAGATGTTGAAACTTTGAGCAGAGGAAGAAGCGATATAGAGTTGAGTTTGCTTTTTTCGTTCTTGGAAGGATAAATATTAGAATTTTCGGGTAATTTGCTTTTTAAGCCTTGCGCTAAGTATCTAATAAAAATTTCCCAAATAGTTTTTAGGTGAAAATGTACATGTTTAATTCGAAAATAACAAAGAAATTTTGATAAAATCTACCGTTTTCGACTTATCGACAATAGAATTTTGGACTCATAATTATTGCCCGAATTTTCTATGAAATTTTACAGCTTATTAAATGGCTAAAAAAAGACAGGAGAAAGGTATGTAAATAAATATTCAGTTTTTTAAAATGGTTTTCGTTTATCTAGCTAAAAAGATTTTATTTTTGATAACAATAATTATTTATTTTTTAGTAACTGTTCATGTCATTAGTTTTTTTTTTTTTGAATAATTAACACGAGATGAAAAGAAAGTTCTGTAATTAAACAAATTCCTTTATCTAAAAAGGTCAAAGCAGTGAAGAAGAGTAAAACTACAAAAAAAAAAAGTCTCTTGCCGGAATCAAGGCTTTTTAATTCCTATGCGTAAAATGGCGAGTTAAGATTTGTTATCGTTTGTTTATTTCTTTTAAATATATTTTCAAATCATTTTTTAAATAATTTTTCTTGAAATATATGTATTGCCATTTTATGCGGATGCTTGTTGATTGCATTTTTGGTGAAAAGAACTCATAAGCATTTTTAGACGATAAAATTTTGTTTTCGTCAACTTTGGCGTCTTTTTCATTATGGTCTTTTTCTTTTCTTTTAGATTTTCAGGCGCATAATTTTGATATTTTTTTTTTTTTTTCGTTTTTTCATTCTTACTAATTTTGGAATCGTGACTTTTTTTTTTTTTTTTTTCTCTGTTGGGTTACTTTTAAAATTTCGCGCATTCATTTTAATAAACTTCGCACATTGCGCAGTAATCAACACAAGTGAAGCTTCCGCGCCTCCTCACTACTTGAGACAAACGTATGTAAACTAAACAAAGTCAGTAATGTCGGTCGTTCTGTCTACGCGACGAGAAAGAAGTCGAACTTATATTGTCTATAACTTCTAAACGGTAAATAATCAGGCAATTTCATATCAGAATGCTACATTCTCATTGCCGGGGGGCTTTTAGTGCTTATACTGCAAATTAACCGGCCATCATTAATTGTTTGAAAGCATTTATTTTGTGTGTGTTCATAATAAATTTTTCGTACTTTTTAAAACTCGATTTGTGTCGTCCGTCTTTGTTGTGTCCATATAAATTAATGACCCCCTCAAACATTTGAACTTTTTTTTTTTTTTTTTTACTAAAATAATAAAATCGTATATCGGTGCCAAAATTACTATGCAGAAATTGGCGAATTATTTATTTTTTAAAACCTTTTATTTTCGGGTGGCATTCAAACTAGCTTTTGCGGAGGGCTCTTGATTGGGCCTTCAGCCCAACAATGACACTTCATTAATTGAGTGCATAAAATCTTATGAAACAGTATTTTTCAAACAATTAATAATTTTCATTAGACATGTCCGCCTTTTCGTTTGACAAAAGGAGCATAGCATGAAAAATGGCCCCACACTTAATAACTGTTTATTAGAGGGAAAACCAAAGTATTTAAATATTTTTTTTTAAATTTCAAACCTTCTAACACGTTCTAAATTGTTAAAAATCCTGTTTGTTTTTTTTGTTTTTTTTTTTACATCAGGGACGTAAGTAATTATTTCAATTTTGCGCTTTTTTTTTTTTTTTTTTTTTTTTACGCCCCACTTATTTAATTTTGGGGCTGTTCAATAATTCGCTGAAGAAAAAAAAACAGCATAGCATAATGAAAAAAGGCCGCAAGCTTAATAAAGTTTTTATTGTGAAAAATTTTCGAAAGACCAAAGTATTTTTTTCTCTCTTTTTGTCAGCGGTCGCGTATTTTTTCCGCTTTTTTTTTAATCTTCCGGTTTTTCGCATAATGAAAAAGGCCACAAACTTAACGAAAATCAAGTTTTAGCATTAAAAAATGTTTAAGATGAGACCAAAGTATTTTTTAATCCTCTCTAACTACACGTTCGAAATTTTGGTTAAAGTCTTTTCCCTTTTGTTTACGTTCTTTTTTTTTTTTTTTTTGAGCTTTTCATTGAAAACACATTGATTTGGAAATTCTTGTAAAAAATCAAGTAATTGTCCGATTTTAATGAAATTTTCAGGTCTTATTCACAAATGAATGAAATTGTTTTTGTAATGTTTTAGAAAATTCTGGTAATTTTTATATATATATATATTTGTTACCCCTTCCCTTCCACACACTTAATTTAATGAAATTTCGCACAAAACCTTTCAATTTTCCTGAATTTTTTGTTGTTAAAAGTAGGTGTCTTTGGAGATTGTAAATCACTTTTTTTTTTCCAATTTGAGCTATCTAACTGAAAATCTGCTCTGAATTGAAAAATGAAAATAAGTAATATAAAGGACATTATTGTCTGAAGAAATAAAATTTTTCTGATGAATAATGAAGTTTTACAAGATTTTTTTCTTTTTTAAATTTTAATTATAATAATTTATAATAGGTTAAAAATCGTGTAAAATTTTGTATTGGGCTATTTCCTGGATGTTAAGTGGAAACAAAATTTACAAATCCAAGATTGTGCTATTTTATTTTTAAAATTTTTATTTTGTATTTTTTTTTACTTAATACTTTCATTATTTTCATGTACGGTAGACTGAAATTGCCATTATTATCTAAAAGTTTTGTCCCTTTATGTCGCTTCAGTTACGTTTCAACAGGTTTTCAAAATTTCTATCCAACTTTAAAAGTTTAAATCTTAAACTAAGTTTTACTTTTTTCAATTACTATTTCGCTAAATATTTTTATTTTATGTATTTACATTAGTGTGGGACATACTTCAATTGAGTAATCATGGTATTTCATTTGTTATTAAATTATAAAATTAATTGAAGAAAATTTTATAGTATTTAATTTTTTTTATTTTTGCATCTTCGAAAGGTAAATAAAAGTCAATAAAATATTAAATAACTGCGGAAAATATGTTCATTTGTAAAAATTACTAGGTAGTTACAAACCAAAAATATGCGTTCACTTAGATTTATGACAATTGGGTCATCCATACTAGCTGTCATTGCTTCGCCTATCTGCAGTCCATCAAACGTTGGATCAGATGAACAGGACCAAGCGTTAATGGTTGTATATTATTTTTTTGTTATAAATAATATTTATTTCAAATCAGATTAATTTAACTTTTCTAATTTTACTAAAATAACGTGTCAGAAATATATATTTATTTTTTGAAAGAATTTTAAATTAGAAAAACTTGTTTTGTTTACAAATTTATTAAAATTAAGAAAATGGCCGCTTTTAAGAATTTTAAATCAAAACTAAATTTGACATTCCAATCAATATAATTTCTATCTGAAATACTCCAGAGTATTTTACTTATGGAAATAATAAATTTAATTATTAAACTTTCAATTAAAGCTAAAATTAAATCTACAAGAAAGATTTTTCATTTTTAAAATTTAATTTTCAACCTTAGGTATCGAAAATTTATGCCAAAAAAAACGGAGGTCCCTAGTTGAAAAACATTAACTTGGAAATTATTGTCGGATTTTAATGAAACTTTCAAAACTTAGTAATTGAATGAAATTATTTTATAAATTTTTGTCTTTTCGAAATTCATGGTGAATTTTTTTTTTTATTTTTTTTTTACATCTGTTAATCCTCCCCCCCCCACACACACGCTTAATTTTATGAAAACTTGAAAATCTCAAACTGTAACTGTATTTGTTTTTTTTTAAATGCAGAAATCTTTGAAGAATATAAATCAACCTTTAGCCCTGAATTGTAAAATACAAAACTTAAAACCCAATAAAGCTAAAACATTATTTAATAAAAAAAAAAGCTTTTAATAGCTTTTATGAATAATACATATTAAGGTCATTTTTATACTGCAATTATTCATTTTTCTTTTTTAGATTCAATTTTAGGAATGGAAACAGTGCAGGCTTTGGACCTATCTTCGTTAAAAAAAAATACCTAAAAGAAATCAATAAATACTAGACTTTTGGAAGTATTTCATTTTTCGGAATGACTTTATAGTTAAATAAGCTGGTTCACTTAAAAATTAAAAATACTGTTACTTCTGCTCTTCCGTCCGATAACTTGCCCTAACGTTAGTTGTCGATACATTGATGTAAACGTCATTTCTTACCTCCAAAACCAATCACCATGGTTAGACATGCTTCTCTTATTTCCAACTAAATTTTTTTTGATAAAAAATAAAGTAATGTTTGTTTCAAATTACATAAAGTATACTTGAAATTTTCCTAAAATAACTTTTGAAAAAAGTATACTTGATTGTTACAAAATTTTTAAACGGAGAATTTCACTTTTGTTTACAAAACTGTCAAAAATGGCTGACATGATCGATTTTGTGTAAATTTTGCTGAGAAAAAAAAAATAAGGTTTTTAACTAAAATTTTGGACATGCTAGGAAGGATTAAAAAAATTTCTAAAATACTCAAAATTATCTTGGTCTTTCCTCTTAATAACAAACATTTAAATGATAAATTGTTTAATCAAGTTTGGGGCCTTTTTTCATCAGGGTATGCTCTTCTTTAGCGAAGTATTGAATATACCTACATCACGGTATGCTAATTTTTGAACAAATCAGCAGAGGTACATATTTAATTTTTTTTAATCATTTCACACAAAGGCAAGCTACTAAGACGCAATTGGGTTACAGAGTGCTGAAGAATATGAGAAAAAAAATAATCGAATAAAAGATTTCGATTGACATTGCATTCATTTTATTTTTGAAGATCGAAGTTAACAGGTAAGCAAGCAGCCAGAAAAGAGTTCACAATCGAAAAGTGCGAGAAAAGAAGAAACTGTTAACTTACGGTTACATCTAGCCATTAAAAATGTAAAATGATGAACTTGCCGCTTATCTAGTACTGCGCTTAAATTCATAGCTACCATATTTTACGATTTAGAGCTAATTTTAAGTAACTGGCTTTCTTTTACTTTTAAAAGGAAATTGATGTTTTAAGTTACCCAAAGAGTTTTGTTGTTTTTGTTTTTAGCCCAAGTGACTCAAAATTTAACTTTTCGAAATTTCATAAAATTAAATAAGTGGAAGGTAACATTTAAAAAAAGATTTTTACCAAGATTTTCTTTAAAAAAAAAAAAATCTAATAATAAAAAAACATCCTTTGGTCTTTCCTCTTCTTAATCATCTTTTGATGAAAACTTTGTTTTTATTAAGTTTTGGCCATTTTTCATCATGTGCGCGGTACAATGTATTATAAAAAAAAATAAAATTATTCATTTAATTTTCAAAAAATAGTATAGAATAAGAAATTATTGTTAAGGTTAAATATGAATTTGTGATGAAAATCTTATCCTTTCTGTTAATCATCTTTTTAAAACCTTTCACGTGATTATCATTCTGTTAGTGTAAACGTCCAAAAATTACTTCAATCAATTCAACTGGTTTTGGGTGGGGGTGGGGGTTCTGTAACGGAAGATTCGGTAATTATTAAATAAAAAAAAATCAATTGAAAATTGATTTTAGGGCCGTTTTGGAATGGGGATTTGGGAGCTAAGTCACCTCACCTGTATTTTTAAAGAACTTATGGGGTTCAAATTAAATCCCACTAGACAACCATACCAGGGCTGTACTTGCAGAAAGGGAGACTTAGGAGCTTTTATTATTTGACGTTTGAACATGTTACTTTTTTTTCCTTGTAAAAAGAGGCTACTTGTCATTTTAGTCTCTTTCTTTAAACAAAATAGTTGTTAATTTTTATTTGTTGTAGTAAATTTCTTCAAGAAAAATTACAAAGGAATGAGGAGTTGTTTGCTTCTTTGAAAAGAAATAACTATCTAATAAAACTTTATTTATTTACTATTTATTTTATTAAAATAATAATTTTAAAAGAAGATACAAAAAAATTTAACTTTCAAACTTAGTAATCGATTTTATAAAAACAATTGAATAATAGACTAATTAAATAAATACTTTTTAAAAAAGTTATAATATTACCCCCTCCCCCAATCCAGAAAGTAAGATCCTGGTATTGTTGCAGTGGGATTTTATCTTGTAAGAAATTCTGCAAATTAAGCGCCTATTGGCTAATTTGTAACGACCAATCTCATTGGTCGAACTTTGACTGGGTTTTTTTCGCGGGCATTTTACAACGCCCGCCACTTTTGAATAAATCTTGCGAGAAAGGACTAGAAGTGTCCGAACTCTTTTGAACCATTGACGGGGGCCTTGAGTGCCCAAACCTAAATTAACTAGACATTGAATGTCCACCAGCATCCAAAATGGAAATGCTTCAGAGGCAGTCGCGATAAATCCTTGGAAGAGACCGGACTCACTTGAAACAATTTAATAGGTCCTTGAGTGCCCAAGCCTAATAATTAGGCATTGGGGTTTCTACTTGCGCAACCAAATGGTAATGCGCCTTCACACAAGCAAGACTGCCTTTCTCGGTTGAGATACAGAAGAAGAAGAAGAGACTTCCTTTTTTTTCGTTGAACTACCCTACCCTGTTCCCAGGGGCAAAAAAGGGCAAAATCTTTTTTGCAAGGTTACAATAAAATTTGTTTTGAGGTAAGCCTTGTTGATTTGTTTGACTTTCTTGTCCTTGCCAAGGGTTAATCTGTGGGAGAAGAAATTCTCACAATCTGGACTGGAACCCATTATTTTTTATTTAAAATTTACACTGTAATTAATAACTTAAGCCAAGCGTATGGGGTGGGGTTGGCTACCCCACTCCAGAAAGTATGGCCCTGTAGTCAGTATTATGATTTTAAGTTATTAGCCCCCAAATCCCCACTCCAGAATGGCCCAATTGACTTTTACAGTGTAACCCGGATATAAGAGTTGTCGGGACCGGAGAAGTCTCTTATACCCGGGTTTCTCTTATATCCGGGTTTGGTCTATTTTGTTTAGGTAAGTATGGCTCTAATTTGGGACCAGAGAAAATCGCTCTTATATCCGGGTTACACTGTACTAGCTACCGAATTTTTCTGAATTCATATTTTTGCGTCGTAGTGTACTGTAAATGTCATCTAAATTACCAATAAAAATTCAAATTTCTCTCGTATTCGAGAGAAACTTTATTTTTTAAGTCGTAATCTGCAATGCCAATAGTTATTTCTGTTTCCAATCTTATATTTTAGTATTTAGAAAACTAACCAGTCACTTCATTCTCACCAAAAATCATTGTGCTTCATTCACTTATCGATTGAAGAGACAGTAAATATTGATATCACAATGTCTGTCTTGTAAGTTGTTAAAAAACTGAAATGAATAAGGTGTTTTCAAGGCGATTTTAGTTATCCTGAGAAATGTAAACTTATTTTCCCTCTGAGAACACCAAATATGGTGACCAGTCATGTAAATTGTTAAATTTGTTTTAATTTAACTGAAAAATGGTTGAAAATATTTTTTCTTCAATTTTTTTAAAACTTTATTCCCAGATTTTTAAAATAACATCTTTAACTCAATTTTTCTTTATTCAACTAAAGTCCATATTAAAAAAAGACTGATCATTAGAGGGTGATAAAAAAAAAATGAGGCCATTTCGAAAATGTGAATTGACCCCGTTGTCACACCTGAATTGGTGCCAATTGTCTGGCAAAATTGGGCAGATGACTCGGTCAACAGCCGAAATTTCAAATGGATCGGTTAAAAAAATTCAACTCGTCTCAAAGAACAGTAGAGAGAAAAGAAGACAAAGTACATAGAATATTGAAAAAGAAAGAAAAAGTAAGTTAATTTTTGCATTACAGTTCAGTTTTGGAAATTTTTTGTTGACAGATTTAACATGAGGTGAGAGATCTTGCAACGACTTCGGTATTAGATATATGTTGTTTTAGTGTCTTGGGGCGGTCGGCAAATTTATGGCCCTTTGTCATGGAATTTGGCAGCTGAAAGCGAGTACTTTGTATCAGAAGATTTTGTCGTCGGACGATAAGGACGTGTTTATTCTGGCTCCGTGGTGAACTACTCTAGTTTGCCACGTATATAATTAATGTTACCTTAAATAATTCGAATTACAGTATCGAATTATTTGCCTTTAAAGATTAATATCTATTTAGCTTTAGCTATATTACTGATTTTATTTATGGATGGGAACAGGGGAGTGTGAGTTTTCGCATCGAAGGGCTTTGTCGGAAAATTTAATTGGCTTCGGTAGAAATCCGTAGCTAAGTTTTGTTTGAATATGTGGAATTTCAGAAGAGAAGAATTTAACTAGCTTCGGTAGAAATCCGTAGCTAAGATTTGTTTATATTTGAGAATCTTTGAAGAAAAGATTTCGTGAGCTTCGGTAGAATTCCGAAGCTAAAAGAAGTAATTTTATTCCCTAGAAGGGGAATTATTTGATTTGATTTATTTGTTTGTTGATTCAGAGAATCAACGTTTCTATTTGTTTGACAGAGTCAATCGATGCGGGGAATTCTGCCCCTATTCTCGTTAAAATAAGATTAAAAAGAATTTCAAAGCTAAAGTTTTAAAATATTTTGAAAGATATTCTTCATGGACTAAGATTTTAAGATCCTAGACTAGGTTAGGATTGTGTTTTTCAATTTATCCTTTCAGCTCCAGAGGAAGTGAAAAAGAGTTTCAAAGAAAGAAAAGAAAATATTTGAAGAAAGAAGAAACACGAAAGATTTGAATTGATTGTAAAAAAAAAAAAAAAAATGTTTTTTAATTGTTTGTTGTAAAGAAAAAGTTGAAAGATGTTTGCGTTGTCTGCTTGCTGACATTGTTTATCGTCTGCTTCATTGAGTGGGTTTGTTGTTGATTTCCTTTGAAGAAGCCGAGAAAGAAATCGGGAGTTTGGTCCTGTGTGTTATTAGTGTATTAAATTGTAATTTAAATAATTACTTTAAAATAGTATACGGATAAAATTTAAATTTGACAGTTTAATTTTTCATTTAAATTTTGGTCTTTGACATCACCCTTTACACTGACGCACAAGAGACACTATCTCTCGAGAAAAAAGTTGTTTTTTTTTTCTCAACTTTTATTTCTTCTTAAATTTTTTATTTTTTCTACAGTTTTTAAACACCAAAGGTTTTAATGTAAAAAATATTTTTTTACAACTGTAAATTTTGGTTAAAAATCTTTTTCTTCTAACGTCAACGCCGGATGTTAAATTTGTATGGGTAATTCTTTCTTTAGCTTTTTTTTAAAAACACATTGATTTAGAAATTCTTGCAAAATCTGCTAATTAATTATCTGATTTTAATGAAACTTTCAGAACTTATTCAGAAATTAAATAATTTTTAAAATGTTTTTTTTTTTTTTTTTTTTTTATACAACTCATAGGAAATTCTTCTTTCTTTTTCCCCTATCGCTTGTTTCTATTTGTTATGGCCAAATCCTTCAAGAATGTTTTCCTTAAAATATTTTCTTTTTGGTCAAACAGGACCCCAATTATCGAAAGTCTGCCCTAGCAAAATAAAAAAAAATAAAACTAAGACATTTTAATTAAAAAAAAAACTTTGGTTATACATTTTTTATGGACACTTTTATAAAATTTGTTTTCTTTTTCTGTTTTTCTATCAGAATAACTTATCTTTTTAACTAACATTCTGTATTTGTTGCGGCCAAGTGATTTCGTTGTTAAATTAAAAAAAAATTATTTACTGATAAGTAGTAGGGGGAAAGATTCAAATCAATTTAGTTCTGTTGTTATACCAACAATAGCATGCAGAAGTCACTAATATTTTGTTCACTGTTGTTTTTTTTAATATCGACATACATTTTTATTTTTATTTTATTAAAAACATTCTTAAATCATAAATGGCTTTTTCATTAATTTTGATGACACTTTGGTTCTATCTTATTCATAATCTTTAATGGAAAATTTCTAAAATTATTAAACAATAAACATTAATACAATTGTTTTATTATTTCTTTAAAAAAGACAAAATAAACAAATATTAATGTTTAATAATTTTAGAAATTTTCCATTAAAGATTAAGATAGAACCAAACTGTCATCTTAAAATTAATGAAAAGGCCATTTATGATTTAAAAATGTTTTTATTTAATGACATAATAAAATAAAAATAAAATGTATGTCGATGTTCTTAAAAAAAACAGTGAAGAAAATATTAGAAACTAGACATTAACTTTATTATTTAATTTATTAATGTCATTTTATTGTCAATTTTAATAAGTAAATCATTACAATTCTGTTCACTCAATAGTCAATAAGAAGAAAATGTGGTAATAAAAGTAAAAAATCATAACTTTTTTAGAAACAAACTAAACGGCGTAAAAAGTGAAATCGTCTTTAAAGAATAACAAAACAACTGTTTGCTTTTTTTTTCAAGAACATTGAATAAACTTTTAACAAGAAAATATTGAATAATAAACTTAAACTTTGAACAGAAAAATGTTGAATCAATGTCACTAAGGTAACTTTTTTTTTTACTATACTTTTTCAAAAATTTACTTACAAGAAGACGATTCTGGAAAAATGACTTGAATTATTTTCATTCACACTCAACAACATTATGAAGAGAAATAAATATTTAGAATTTAATTTTAATTATCATTAAATTTATATTTAAAAACATTCTTCTTCTTAAATGTTTTTAATTTTACGTTAATAATTGTAGTTAAACTAAAAAAATAGTTTTCAAATGTTTAAAATAAAAAAACAAAATACTCATAAAAAAAAATTAAATTTTATTAACGAATAATTCTTATGAATATCAAACAAAAATATTAATATTTTGTGGCCAATGACAAATAATTGCAAATTATTTTAAATTTCGGAATAAAAAGAGGCGTGCAAAAAAAGAAAGAAAAAGTCTTTGGAAAATAAAAATCTCATGAAAGAAGCGAAGCATTTTTTTTTTTTCAGAATCTTAATAAAATTTAGAAAAAAAAAATGTTAAACAAACTTAAAGAGGAAAATATTTAATAAACTTTAATAGATGAAGACCGAGTATTTTCTTTTTTGTGTAGTGAATGAATTCACAGATGCCCAAAGATTTGTTTTTACAATCTACACAACAAAATATATAGCAACTTAAAATAAATAAATCTTATACTTACTTCAATTAAATAAGGTAAATGTTAATCCAAATTTCTTTGAATTTAAACTTTAAATTCAAAACACTGACTTAGCTACCTTAAGTTAAAATCAAACTAAAAAATAATACCCATTATTAAAAAAAAATCCGGCTTCCATTACTTTTCCGCTTTTTGTTCGTTATGACTTGGCGTCTCATAAAGGACGCCGATATGGATTTGAATTTTAAATTCTTTTCTCAAAGGAAATAAATATTGTAATGTAAATCAGTTACTAATATTTTAAATTTAATCTTCAATAAATTAACAGTTGGAAGTTCAACGAAAAGCAATTTTGATTTTGCAAATGTTTTCTTACTACACACCAACAGTGGATTCATATGATTTTTTTAAATGGCTTGCAAAAAATATGGGCAAACATGGACCTTCGTGCCTGCAAAAGACGGTTTTTTTCATTGACACTTCTATTATTTTAATTAAGTCAAGGGAGTAATGGATAGCGGTTCGGATTGAGGAATCGGAGAGCCGAGTTCGAACTCGAGTCGAATCCATTACATTCACTTACGTGATAGCAGCTAAATAATGCCTTTGGGGAAGGTATGAATCCCTTTCTTCTCTCCCGGGCTATGGGTAAATAGCAGGACAAGACCAGGTTCTATAGCCTTGGATAGGAAATGGTCTACCGCAGAAAGAAATGGCAACTCACCGTGGGAAAAGAAATCTGCCTCGTCAGTCATGTATCTTTCGATACATGATTACCTAAACTTGTATCACTTATGGCACATAACTGACTGAATGTTTATTTATAAGAGTATAAAAAAACCATAAAAATTATTTACCTTTTATAAAGATTTATTTTTTACCATTTTAAACAAATAAATGTGAAAAGAAGTCTTTTTTTAAAAATTACAAAATTATCATAATAAACCATCTACAATGCAATAAGTTTTAAAACATAAACTAATTTACCTACCTTTTACCTCACTTGGCAATGTTTTTTTTAAAGCAATGATTAAAATTGTAATAAAACCCAAACATATGAAATTGAATTTATATACTTTCATTGTTCTTTGAGAATTTACAAGAACACTATTTATTTATTTGATTGCTTATTTACGAAAAATTGCAACATTCTTAAAATGTGAACCAATTACAATGTAATAATGCTTCTCATTTATCAATTTATAAAGAAATGAATATTAAAATATATATTTTTTAATTTGTGTGTATTTAAGAAGTTTGGTTTGTCAGTCAGATGGGAGCTGACCTTAGAGGGGAAAAAGAAGTAAAAGAAAGTAGAAGACTTTCAGCTTTTACAGGCGAATGATTGTAAGCTGTCTCTGGGGACTGAACAAAGAAAAACTCAAAGCCGCCACCGCCGCCATTGCTGAAAGAGAAGAAAGAGGAGAAAGAGAAGAAAGAGAAAAAGAAACGGAAGAAAGAGAAAGAGAAACAGGAGAAAGAAAAACAGAAGAAAGAGAAACAGAAGAGAAAAAGAAACAGAAGAAAGAATAATAACAGAAGAAAGAGAAGAAAGAGAAAAAGAAGAAAGAGAAGAAAAAGATTGGGAAGATGCATAAAGAAAGATAAAGTTTATGCAAGAAGTTTTTGCAAATTTAGAAAGATATACGATTATCTTTCTATAGTTGTTTATGAAAGTTTGTAAAAAAAATTACTGCTATTAACCTTGATTTTGAACGTTTTGTGAAAATACGAGATTTATCCCATTTTTGAATCTTAGTTTTTAAAACTGAACTGTTGTCTAAAAGAAACCTAGCAGCACCTGTAAATCGGCAACCATCACAATTCCTTTCGACATGTATAATCGTAATTCTACACTTCTGTGCAAACACCATCTAAAAGTGGATCACTACGAGATTTTGTTAAACTCTTTGCAAAAGTCATCTAAAAGTGGATCACATCAATATTCTTGTACAAAACCAGCTCCACATATTTTCAAAGAATTCGCTTGCTGATTGGTTCATAAGCAATCAAGTGGGCGTTGCCATCCACCGACGCACATCTATTTTTCATCTCGTGATTGAGTTAAATATTTTGGCGCTAATTTTCTGAAGCCTATCACATGTCCAACCAAGTAAATAAATTCAGAACACAAACTCATCTCGCTAGTGAGCATCGTGACCACAAACTAATTGCTAAACAAATCTACATCACTTTAACATCTGAAGTTCTTAAAGTTATCTTTTAACATAATCCAAACCTTCAGTCATCACTCACTCATCTTCATATTCAACTTTGATTATTACAGAGCGAAGAATTGCTTATCACTTCAAGTTCTCAATCACACATTATTTCTCATCTGAATTTGCTCAAACAATTCAACTTTTCTCACAACTAAATTTATTCCAAATTACATTGCACAAAACTGTTTAAATTCCACGTAAACAGATTAATACTTTCACTGAATTTGTGAAGTTTTCATCACAACAACTTCAACATACAATCTTTCACTTAAACTCACAAAGTACATTCCAAACATCTCAAAAAGAGTTTATACAAAGATTTAAACAAACACCTATTTTTAACATACCCTGTCTTCATCAGCCGCCGACCAGGGAGTGATCTTTTTTTTAAATTTTTTTTTTAAGCTTATCACCCCAAGCAAGGCTGGAAGCCACTAGCATGCACGGGGTTACAGAAGGTTTGGAGGAAGAGCAGATAGGAGTGGTAAAGGAGAGGATGTGGAGAAAGATAGTGGATCGATCAAGGCAAGGGGGTTACAGAAGATTTGGAGCGAGAGCAGATAGGAATGAAAGGTGAAAGGATGTGGAGAAGGGAAGTGGATAGATCAAGGCAACTGGAGATGTCGATTGACATTACACTTAAATAGTTGGAGATTATATTTGTCAGGGAAACAGGAATAAGGAAGGGAGTTCCACAGGCAAGATGTGCGAGACATGAAGCTATTGGAGTAGAAGAGACGTCTACATATAACAATTTCAATGGTGAAGGGGTGGAAACGGGATGCCAGCCTCGTAGGACATTTAAATTCATGAGCCTGAGAACCAGCGAAAGCAGCTCATCGGAGCAAGTGAAAGTATTTGTAAAATAGACAGAGCGAGGCAAATGATTGAACAGTGGAGGAATGGAGGGTTTGCTATTGTTCAGAACGCTCTTGCAGAGCCGCCAATAATCCTTGGCGCCAAATTTGCGAGATGCAATACGTTCCTTCATCCGAGCAGCAAATAGTGACTTAGCATCGTTGAAGACACGCTTACACTCGTTACGGGCAGAGGCAAATAGGCGTCTATTGCAGTCAGACATATCGCTACGAAATAGGTGGAAGAAGTGGTTCCTATGGGCAATGGCGGCTGAGCAAGCAGCTGAGAACCAAGGGAAGGACCGCAGTTTGACCTTAAATTTCCTTGAGGGGATGAAAGTGTCAATTCCAGCTTTAACCCAGGAAGAGACCTTTGAAGCACATTCTTGAATGGGGAGCTTCCCAGGGGACATCGCGGAGGAAATCACGAAACGAGTCCCAGTCAGCTCGTTGGTAGCAGAATGAGGTTCTGGTGGTAGGAGGCTCCTTGCAGGGGAGACTGACAGACACTACAGCATGATCGGAGTTACCGATAGGACAGAGCTGCGTGGCACTACAAGACTCAGGATGGAGGTAAAACACAGGTCGAGGAGAGAGGCCTTACAGTCCAGGTTGTAAGCAAAACGCGTGGGGAAATCAATTATCTGTGTGAGTGATTGAGAGACTGAAAAGTTGAGAGTACGAATGCCTGCGAGGTCGGTAGTAGCATTTTTAAGCCAGTTGTTGTGATGGGCGTTAAAATTGCCAAACACAAATATGTGAGCGGACGGATGGAGAGAGAGGGCCTTGTCTATGCTGTTAGAAATGACATTGAGTATTCCACAGTCCTGAGAGGATGGAGAGCGATAGAGGAAGAAAAGATAGCTTACAGCACCAAGAAGAGATAGCCGGAGACACAAATATGAATGGTCCGGCGATTCGAGAGAGCACTCTCTAGCCAGAGGGAGATGGTCCTTGATGTAGACACCAAGGCCATGCATGTGGGTTAGAGAGTCTTTTCTGAGGAGAGGAAGGTTTCCAGGGATTGAGAGATCAGAGGAAGCGATAGAGGAGTCAAGATTGGGCTCACACAGGGCCAGTATATCCGGGCACTTTGCAATGAGGAAAGATTCCACACTGTAGAAGTTGGTTCTAATGCCACGGGTGTTGGAGACGGAAATGTTTAAAGGTTTAGGTGATTTTTTCAAAAAGAGTTTATACAAAGATTTAAGCAAACACCTAGATATAAACAGATTTCATTTCCAAATCTGAATTCACTCCAGCATAAATCGTATTTTCTTCTGCTAAATAAATGAAAATTTGTTTGTTGTTATATAATATTGTTTTGTGTTATTTCTCATTTATGTTCATTGCTCTGTAATACATTGAAGAAGTAATTAAATATGTTGAGGATTTACGTTACTTTGAACAGGCAACCAAATTCACTCTATAAATTGTAGCTAATCCCGACGTACCTCTATAGATGATAACCCCAACGTTACCCTGAATAATAATCCTCTACAATCTCACTCTCAGTTATTAAATTTTGAACTGAGATAATATAAAATGTAATGATAGAAGTAACTCTACAATTTGAAATTTGATGCTATTTTATTTAGTATTTATTTTTATTCTTTATTATTAATTGCACTTCTTTGATGCTTATGAATTGTTAAAGTTATTTTATTTAACTCACAAAAAAGAAACTTAAAAAACTAAAAAGAAATTAAATTATTTTTCTTAAGTAAAAAAAGTAATAAATAAAACAAATTATTTGACACACACTATGAAATGTATACACACTATATAAAGTAAGATGATTACATAGAAAAATTTAAAATATTTAGTGGAACAGGAAATAAAAACTTTGGAAATCACCCCTTCCAGATTTAAAAAGAAGCCTCTTGAAACGTAGGGACGGCAGTGAAATGAAAGAATTGGCCACAGCCAAAAATGTTTATATGTCAAGAAGTTTTTCCGGGGGGGGGGGGTCTTGAAACACGTGACCTATTAACCATAATATCACTTACATTACACCATACTAAAAAAATAACACATTTTGACACACAAAGAAAATTATTTTTAATTATTGTAAAAAGTTTTGGTGTGATGATTTGTCTTAAGCCTTTTAATTTTCTCTTAGTAAATATAGTATTCAATTAATTATAAGTAATATAAAACAATTTGAATATGATTTGAAATTCTAGAAAATTTCATGAAATTAATTTACGTGTCGGGGTGGGGGTAATAGATTTAAAAGATATTTTACCAAGATTTTCTAAAAATAAAAATTTAAAAAATAAATTCATTCATTTTCATTAAAATCCGAAAATTATTTGATTTTCGCAAGAATTTCCCAATTAATGTGTCACGAAACAGCTACATGAAAGTGTCCAATACACAGTTGACAAAAAACAAAACAAGATTTTGGACCAAAATTTAGAAGGTGTTAGAAAGGAAGAAAATTTATTTAAAAATAAATAAAAAAAATACTTTTTTCTTTCCTCTTAATAATAACAAACATTTAGAAGATAAAACTTTTTCATTAAGTTTGGAGCCTTTTATCATCATGCTATACTCTTTTTTTAGAGAATTATTGGAGGTGCCAAGATTTTCTAAAAAATAATTCAGAACTAATTTCATTCATTTTTTAATACGTCCTGAAAGTTTTGTTAAAATCTGACTATATGATTTTTGAGAGAATTTCCAAATTAATGTGTGTTTCACTTCACCAACAAAAGCACAAAAAAACAAACATTTATCATTGGTTTGACTACTGATGTAAACAAAACAAGATTTTTAACCAAAATTTTAAACGTGCGAGAAAGGATTTAAAAATTTCAAAAAATAATAAAAACAATACTTTGGTCTTTCCTCTTAATAATAACAGAAACGTTTTGATGACAAAACTTTGTTTTTATTAAGTTTGGGTCCTTTTTTCATTATGTTATGCTGTTTTTCCGTGAAAAAGTAGAGTTACATAGAGCAAAAGAAATTGTTGCAACTCCTGCATGTGGAAAAATAGGGAGACACAAAGCCGTCGCAATTTCTACATCTTTTGCAACATTTAGCCGGAAAAAGTGATGAGGTTGGCATGAGACATCATATTTTTCTCCAGTGTTTGCCATCTGCATATCACGCTGTTTTAGCTGCGGTGGGTGAAGAAGCTGCACTCGTCAAAAGCTGGCGAAAAGAGCAGATAACATGGCAGACGTAACTTCGAGATACATTGCACCCGTTTCTGACCTACAGACTGAAGAACCAGGTCCACTGGTTTGACTCCTAGAGGGAGGTTAGGATGGAAG
Organism: Acanthosepion esculentum; assembly: GCA_964036315.1. Classification (NCBI taxonomy): domain Eukaryota; kingdom Metazoa; phylum Mollusca; class Cephalopoda; order Sepiida; family Sepiidae; genus Acanthosepion; species Acanthosepion esculentum. Next base: position 11,642 of record OZ038512.1, on the reverse strand, counting down.
ACTCAGAGAGAAGGTTCGCATTCTCCACTCACAAAAGTAGAGGTCGTGCAAGTACTAGTGTGGGGGCCAATTGCCCTCACTAATTTATATTAGACATAATGCCACAAAATAATAACAACAAGAAGGAACAAGAATATACAGCCTTTTGAGGCTTGGAATACTGATATTATAGAAAACCCCAAACTTGATGGTTTGATTTAACTCTTTTATCATACCTGAAATTGATTTTTTTCCTATTTCTATGCTTCAATATAAATAAGAATCATTATTAAAATTGGGATGTAAAAATGAAATCCAAATCCACCATTTTGATGCTTGGAATTACTGATACTACACAAATCCGCAAACTTGATCGTTCGATTTAACGCATTAATCATATCTGAAATGATTGTAAATGACTTTTTCTATTTATACGCTTTAAAATAAATCAGAATTTAGTATTGAAATGGATATGCAAAATTTTGATCCAAATCCGCTACTTTGAGCCTTGGCAAATTGTTTTAGCAACGATCCTAACGATAAAAGCTAAACAGTCTTTTGTGTCAGAATCCTTATTGGCTGGTTAGTTGTTAATCTTAATTGGAGATTAGGTCTTTCAGGGTGACAATAGAATCGCCATTTCAATACTCTGTGGAGTTAATCATATCGTTTGAATTTTGGTCCTGTTTCCTGGCTATTCAAACTTCTGTGAAAAGCCTCTTTGCAGATCTCATATAGATCCAGAACCCCCCTGATCTCAATTTTTAGAGTAAAAAATGATAAACTAGGTGTCGTCAAGGTTGTTTGACAAAAATTATATATATATGTGTGTGTGTTGTTTGTTTCCTTCTTTACCTATATATGACAGGTATTGACACGTAAAGAAATATTGACATTAACAAATGAAATTGAGGAGAGAAGATTTGATTTAAAGTATAACAATAATAACAGAGTTAAGATGTCTTTGGTTGGAATAAAGTTCTATACATTGTTATAAAGTATTGATAAGTTATTGAATTTATTTATTTGATTGATCATTTTTCCATTGAATTGTGAACATTGCAAAATGGTATAAAGCAAGAATATATAACTGTGACCAGTAGAATAACTGTGACTATAATGGATTAGATTGACCATTAATAGGCAAGCATTAGGCACTGAAAAAGCTTTTCAAAATGTATCTCAGTAATTCTTTTGTTTTGTCCAAATTGATTAATTGTATTTTAGAACAAATTTCATGTCATTGCTTTGATTTTTTGATTCTTTATGAATAATAAAAATAAGAAAACTATTTTTGTCAGTCAACTTTCAATCTTGTGAAAATCTCAGGTAATGATTGTTTTTTTTTTTTATTTTATATATATGAAAGGAAAATAGAGATTTGTGATTTCTATGGGAATCTCTGATCCCCAATTCTGAAACTATAGATCAACTCTTGGATGAATTCTTCATCCAAAGCAGACAAGAGAAATGCATCAATTAAAAATATAAAACCAACAAAGATAAGAATATCAGTTCAAACATTTTCAAGAATAATGTTAATGGTTTACATTAGAATTTCACAAAATAATGAGAAAAAAATCCCAAAATTTATCATTATATTTATTTATATTTTTCTCAATTTCAGGCATCTATAGATGAATTTGACACAAGTGTAACAGGG